>JAQGAV010001232.1:0-22503 GCA_034691345.1 Phasmarhabditis papillosa
CATATTTTTATACAAGTTTTGCATATTTTTCATATTTTACTAAAAATTTTGTTGAAAAATTGTGAAAAATCAAAAAATTTGTTATGAGGTCTTTGTGAAAAGCCCGATCGGGCCGGGCCCGCCGACTTCTTCCAAAGCCCGTCCCGGCCCGATGAGAGGTCTGAAAATAATAATAAAAAATACGCAAGTACACTCCATTATTACTCTCGGCGCTGACTATAACTTCGCCAACATTGAAGCAGCTGCGAAAAGTTATTAGACAGCAAAGCTGGCTGGGAAATGGGCGGGCCGGGATCTGCAAAGGGAATTATTAAGAGGAGAAAGACTTTTGGTTTGCAAAGGGCCTGATTGGTTAGGGCTCACGGTACGATTTTTTGGTATTCGGTCGAGCCGGCCCGTGACCACCCCCTGTGTTTAATTTAGAAACAAATAAATTTAGGAAAAGTATCGATTGGACAGAATTATTGGAGCCGGTGGTTATGGTCAAATAATAAAGGCGACAGATATTGTTAGTTTCTAGCATATTTATAGCAAAAGCAAAATCCGCAATGGGCTCCGCAAATTTGCTGAGACTGAAAGGGAATGGCCCAAACTTACCAAAGTTCTCCATAGTCCCAACAACAAGGGAATGATAGAACTAGTTAAAACTTTGGGCCCAGTTTTCTCGAAAATAAGACCTCCTCCGCAGGTGGAAAATAATGCAAGACATTTCTTTTCCCATTCCCCATCGCCATACGTCGACCGATTTTGGAAAGGCCACCTTAAGTTGGGACCATTCTCTTGTGAGAAAAATTACATTGTATTATAGAAGAACGGTGGTGAATATGCGGTTAAATTAATGTCGGAATACAGCGATGCCAAGCGAATGATACAAGAACAACAAATACTAAGAAAATTAAAAGGAAAACCGTTGTTTCCAATTATTGTAAGTTTACATGCCGTTTTAGTTAAGTAATTTATGTAGGTTAGGTAGGTTCCGGAACTCTCAGAAAACAGAGCCGTCATGAACAGAATTATTTTGAACTTTTAAACTGAGAACTTTCGAAATCACCTTAAAGATTGCCGTATTTGGCGGTTATGGGAAGTCATGATTTACAAGGCCTCAGGCAATTCCAAGCATCACAGGAACCCAAATATATAATTGTAATAGACAAGTTTACTAGTTTCTGCTTCTAAGGAACATGATATACTAACCAGATGAGAGATTTAAAAGCCCGCTATTTAGAAAATATACACAAATTCAACCCGACCGGGCAGAGCAATTTTGGCACGGCCGGACCCTTCCCATCCCATATGTACATAAATGTGATATATAGTCAGCGCCAAGAGTAATAATCGAGTGTATTTATAGGATTTTTAACACCGCACCTGCAGGCAAATTGTACGCGCGAACTTGCAAAGTACAATATTGAACGGAGAGTAGCCGCTAAATGCTGGCGCCGTGCTCGCAAAAGAGGCTCAGACGAGCGTTGAATTCTGTACATGATTACTTTTGGAGCTGACTATACCTTGTTCCTACGTAGATTAAAAAAAGTATATTTTAGCACAACAGCGGAACAACAGACGGGCTAATATTCATTGTAATGCAGTTGTTAGGCAAGAGCCTCTCGGAGCTAAGAAAGCAGAGTGATCGAAGAAGGTAACGATTATTCAAAAGTATAGTCTTCTACTATATCTATGTATCCTCGCGGAGAAGCGCTGTTATATAAAATAGAATGGAAGTTGTATCTATTCTTACTTACCACCGCCTGCCTCCAAACCCACTATCTTGGGGACCAAGGTATCTGGGGAACCGAAAAAAACCCAAATTTCAAAAAAAGTGCTGTAGCAAAAGTAACTTATTCGAAAAATAGTCCTATTTTATTAGGCTTATGCACCCATGCCACACTTATTTAACTTTATCCCCACTCTGTGTATCCTTTACTTCAGGTTGTTTGAAATTTTCATATTTTCGGTCCCCCAGGCAGGCCTCTCACGAAAAGCCCAAGCCCGGTCGGGCTTGGGCTGCCCCAGGTCTGATGAGAGGTCTGCCCCAGGTACCTTGGTCCCCAAGTTAATGGCCCTGTCACCAGGATACTGCGCTTAGAAGAAAACTATTGGTATTTACTACGGCTAGGACTAGAAACATTTGATAAAGATTAATATTTTCAAATTCTTTAAATGCGCTGAACAACCTCATAGAAGTTATAGAATTTCATTTGAATCTCTGCAAAGTTAAAGCACATCTTTCAAATGTACAATTTCTTACAGATTTGATCCATGTACAGCGATTCGTGTAGGACTTCAAGGACTAGAGTCTCTTAAGCTGTTGCATGGAATAGGATATGTACACAGGTGGGTCGAATATTTGAACCTACTATAGTCATCGCCAAGAGTAATAATTGACTGTTGAAATCTACGATAACCAACTTTAACGACTATCTATATACTAGCACAGATCATTAAAACATAAAAATAGAAACAGTATTATTGTTAACTGAAAAGTGTGCAACCGCCTTAAAAATGGTTCTGTTTTTACTGGTTCTGATCTTTGACAGTTCTATTAACGTTTATTCAACTGGAGTTCAATCACCTTCCACCACACCACCTATAATCAGGCTTTACACTTGAAGCTCTTCAAGTCAAGCCCACGAGAGCCCTGGCAGAGTTGTTTCGAAAGTAGTAGCCTAGTGAATAGTACAATAGTATTTTTACAACATTAAACAAAAAATTTCGCATCGAATCATATATGGAAATATAATTGTGCCATAGAACGAGCGATTTTCGAAACTTTAAAAATCACCGCTCACTGCATCCCTTTTTTGGTATGGACTATATCATTATATTCAATGATTATAATTACAAATATAATTAAGGAAGTTAACAAGAATATAAGTATTTAGGGATGTAAAACCCGGCAATATGTGCATTGGAACTAGTCCGGAAACCCGTCGTATCGTTTATCTGTTAGACTTCGGCCTAGCCCGCTGCTTTAAGGTAAGCAAATGTTCTTCTACTAAACCTGCGAATTAAAAGAATTTAATATAAATATAAAATAACAGAAAGAATAAAAATGAATAAATTAAAAGCTTAAAAGTGGTATTTAAGGCAAATGGAAAACTAATGAAACGCCGAGAGCGCGCCGGATTCCGCGGTACTCAACGTTATGTATCATTGAATGTACATGAATTTAGAGATCAGGTAGGCAATGAAGCTAAGATTGGATTAGAAATGTAGAAATAAACTAACGGTAGCAATCCGAATAACTTAACAATAAGTTACCGTATGACTGTATGTCTGGATTTCGGATGTCGGACGATTTACCCAAATTATAAATATTCTTCCTAACCAATGTAACGGCCTGCTCTAGCTACCTTTAAACAAACATTACAATTGTATTTTGTATTTGTAGCTTATTAGAAGGAGGATTTTCGGAATCCCTAAATAAGGGTATACCGTCGAACGATAAGTAAGAAGGTGGTGTTAAATATTCTAAATTATCAGTACCCAACAACCTGCTTATAGTCCATTTCAAAACTGAATTGGATGTGTTAAGTAATATATTTTTGTATGATTACCTTTTGCCAATGAAAAAAAGAATGCGAGCACTCTGCGAATGCTTTACAGCCAACTTGGCGGTTGCCAGGACCAGGGCTGGAAAAAGGCCGGCCGATTTCCCAAAAAGTCGGCCCCGTTTCTGGCCTGCCCTAGTCTATTTCATGAGTTTTAGCGGATATTCTTTAAAAAAGTTACTTTCAGTGCTCTTTTCCGGCATTAACAATAAAGATAATAAATAATATTAGAAGCCTATTGATGTTTTTGGATAATATTTATCAAAATATTCACATAAATCGGTCGATTTTTTTGATAAAAATTATCCCTGCTTTTTGAATTTCCGGCCCTGTGCGGGCCCACTGCTCAAATTCCGGCTCCGGCCCGGCCCGTGAAATTCCCAGCCCTGGTCTGGACCGCGCGCTATATGGGGAAGGGGACTTTTGAATCCGACTATAAATTCATCTATTAAGTGATAAATAAGGAAATATACTCTTGCTCTCCTGCCTACCTTTAAACTTAGCATTTTATTTCTAAGTAGGGAACATCCGAAGATGGCCTAGCAGATTCTAAAGGACCAATAATATGTTCCAAGGTGCAGAGTGAGAATGCCGGCCCCAGCCAGGCCCTTCTTTTAGATTTGCACCGGTCAACTAAATTTTGACCGCCTAACAAAAATTGTCTACAGTTTTCTTCTAGTGCGCCTGTGACGACCTTATTTCGCTCTTCTATTCAATTGTCGAACTTTCGGAAGGAATGCTGCCGTGGACAAAGCTCCGCGACTCCAAACAAGTAGCTATGAAGAAGAAATATGTGGAGTATGCGGAGTTAACTAAGTAAGTTATTAGAGCAAAGAAGAAGCTAGACATAATCACGGTGTCCTGGAATTATCCATTGGCCGTATATACCAATATTCCCGTCGAGGGAACTGGAACGAAAAGCCTGGAAAGTTCCCGGTTCCCGTCCATTCCTGTACATTCAAAATTCTCTTCCCGTGAACGATATTTGTTACCGTAGGTTAGTACGGGGATGAAAACCGTTCCCGCCGGGAATATGCGTTAGCTTATCCGTGTGGGAACGTTGGTGAATACGGCCAAATGAGTAGGAATCTGGCCGTTTGGTCTTTATTCGTCTACAATGCTTATTCGAATTACAGTCAGTAGAGGAAACAACTCATCCTAGACCTCTATTGTGTACGATAGTTTGTTTCAATCAAAACGAAGAGTGATACATGCGTATTTATAGGGTTTTTTAACACCGCGCATATGTACATCGCAAGTATCGCATATGTACACCGCTCGCCGTTCCCTAACGGAACGATAGAGCAAAATCGGATAGGCTAAAATGAACTATATTAGGCTTACATGTTGAAAAACTTAAAAACTATTTTATTATTTGTTAGATGTCAACCCGAGTCTCTCTGGGAGTTTTACCAAAGCTGCTACGACGGTGACGATCCCAACTTTCCGGACTACGATCAACTACACCAGCTTCTTAAGGTAAAGTTCAATTATCCGTGATTATCTTATCTATCGTGCTTATAGAATTGTCTTCCCGCCAATTTTGACGCTAAGAATACAGCAATGTGTTACGAGGTTCTTTTAACTGAAAAGTAAGTACATAAAAGCTATAGTGGGTTTCAAGAGTAAAGAGGCCGTGTTAAGAAATCTATTATTATATTTGCACTGCAGCTGCCAGGACTGCGCGCAGACTTTGCCGGCAGGTGCGGTGGAGAAAATCGAAAATATACGCAGGAATCATGGCCTCTTTACTCTTGAAGAAGACTATAATTGAATTGATTAATCCAGACCAAAAGAAATGTAGTGGGGAACTATACTCGAATGCAAAACCTACATTGTTTCTTGTTTCCATATGATAATGAACTAAGGTGTCCGAACATCCTTGCATTTTATAAACTTATAAAGTTGTTTTACTTTATTAAAATAGTTTTAGGTCAGTCACAAGCCGTTCGCGCGAAATCTCGGCATATGCCACAACCGATGCGGCCGAATGAATATAGAATAAATAAGAATACAAGAATTATTGCTAAGCTTTGCTTCATAAATGGAATTATAAACAAGATATTGAATAAACCGATTAGCTTTTTCGTCTATTATTGAGTTTTCCTTCATTTAGTGAACGTGGAGTCACTAACAAAGATATTCTAAGAGCTCCCCAACCAAAGATGCAAATTTTATTGGCCATCTGTTTCAAGGCAATCCTAAACTTTAAGGATCTTCTGGCAGGGAGTAGGAATTATTTGTCGAACCGGGCCGAGATTAACAAATTAACATCTCTGGCGACATTTGTGTACCTTTTGCGGTTTGGTTAACTGATACTCTTTTCCAAGTAAGAAAATAAGTCTATTTACAGAAGACACAAGCCTAATTTGAAGGGGCAATCCGTTATCAATCTTTTGAAATCAGCTGATTAAAATTAGCTGTTTTTTATAGAGATAAATCATGCATAGATCGTTAGATCTATGCAATCATTGTTTAGATCATTTGATCATTGATTCATTTAGATCATAGATTCTATGCAAAATAGGCTTAGGCACCGAAAGTACAGCTGTTGAATTGGGGCGCGGGGCGAACCGAAGTGTCTCCTTCAGTACTACCGGAAGTTCGTGTTCCAAAGAAGATACATAGCCAAGTTGAAGATATAAACAAGCAAAAACAGCAAATATTAATAAAAATCTTTATTGTATTCAGTATTGTGTACACTACTGCATTTGAATTTGATGTAAATGATTATTTTGATGTAAATCTATTGGTTCTTGGCATATTACATCTAAAACAAGAAATTAACAAATGAGTTCTGAAGGAATTTCAACTTCTACTACCATCAAGAATTTTTGAATCGATAACGCCTTTTGTTCTGGCTCACCCAGAGGTAGACTGCGCCGCGACGCTTTAGCGAATACGGTCATAGCTTGGACCGAAGACCATTTTGAAAAACGCGGAAGGCGCAACGCAGAACTCTGGGGTCTAGCCTTTTCCAAATGGATTAAGCTAATAAAACAGGTTGGTTAAAAAACTGGAATTTCGCAATAATGAGGCCTAGTAGGGCCTAGAAGTTCTGATAAGAGGGCCGGCCCTTGCCACTCCTGGCTATAACCTCTTTTAAATTCTCCCCTCTATTTCTTACTTACTATTCAGTCGCCTTTTATGCTTCTGTTTTGTTTTCTTTCTTCTCCTTTTTTGGCCCGTCACTCTGAAAAGATTCATATTGAACCCTTAAAATCGAAAAACCGCTTCATGGAATATAAATCAATTTAAGCTTATGTAGGGATGTAATTTCAACGGACCGTACCAGGGCTGCGTATTTTAAAGGCCGGCCTGAGCCGGCCAATACGCAGCCCTGCTTCTGCTCAATTTTGGCATGAACGTTTGAACCAAAAAGATCCAAGCAGGCCGGCCTGGTACCGGCTTGCCCCAGGCCGGAGCAGGCAGATTTTAAAAAAAATCGCAGCCTGGCCGTACTAATAATTTGTATTAAAGTCTAAAATTACTACTTTTAAGCACGGCCCGTTCGAAAATTACTACTCGCCGACTCGTGAACACTCCTTGGCTTATAGCGGAACAATAATACTATCTGAATTCTGATTCCATTGTCTATCACTTACATTCTGAGTTTTTGAAGTTTTCTCGGCTCCTTTTAGATTCTCCTGTGAAAGTGTGGCCTTGGCAAGATTCTCGAGATAATTGTCACAGGAAAGTTCAGCACCGATACTCGGATGCTCCTAGATAAGATGATATTATTTTATCAGGTTTGGTTTGTACTACGGGATTGTTTGGCAGTGGGCGGCTAACTCAAATGTTGCGCACTGGTTGGCTTAGCTGGTCAGGTATCTTGGGGACCGAAAAAATGAACAATTTCGAAAAACCTGAAGTCAGAGTAGGTTGCACAGAGTGGGACTAAAGTTAAACAAGAGTGGCATGAGTGCCTAAGCCTAATAAAAATAGGACTATTTTTCAAATAAATTACTTTTGCTACAGCACTTTTTTTGAAATTTGGTTTTTTTTGGTCCCCCAGATACCTTGGTCCACAAGATACCTGGTCGGCTTAGCTCGATCGCAAACCCTATCGCACCGTTCAGATAAAGGTCGGCATCGGTTAGTTCTCGAACAAGATGAGCCGCTCATCTCACTATGGATTTGCTATTACTGGAGCAGTAAAAAGCATAAATTTATGTAGTGAATCACTTCACACAATAACTTTTGTTGTCGTTTCGGTTTACGAAGCAAAATGTCATATAGCTTTCGTCAATTTGTCAACAGCTTGACCACATTTGAGCACTGTATATAACAAACATCTTTGGAAAGCTGGATTGCGCAATGTCCTTGGCAGGGTCAGACCTTGCGCCGCATTGGCTTATTTGAAATTGCTTTCATATGCATGATATCGTATATTTTTATATGAAAGGTTGAGCGGATATCAGTTTTTGCGGTCACATGGATTCGGAACTTTATAGTGTCCTTCACAAGACCTAGATCCAAAAAGTGCGGGAGCGGCAGTTCAAGTATGCCGGGGGGTGAAAATTTCACGGGTCGGCTCGAGGTTTGGACCGCAAAATTTGACCACCGTGCAACTATGGTCGGTTCACTTACAGCTGACATGTTAATACGTTGGTTTTCCTTTGTCTTTTCCTTGCTGTCCATGGATGATCCTGCTGTAGAAACTGTTGTGCCCGAAGGTATTACCTTAGCTGTTTCAATAGGTTTATCAGCAGAAGTACCTTGTTTTACATCCTGTAACTAATAAATGACATTCACTGACAATGTTTAGTAACTTCATATTCGAGATTTTGTTAGTATTTAACCCAATCCCACTCTAATTTAGTTTTTAAACCGTTGTTTTTTAGAGTAACGGAGCGGTGTCAACTGCGCATTTTGAATATGTACTACGGCCTCTTTGAGTTCGACTGAATTATATGATTTCGCGGCAATATATATTTTCTGTATATTTGGTTCTAGTCCTTAATTGGTTGGTTTGTGCTAACAAAATGGAAAAAGGTTACATTTTATTACAATAGAACACCGAATACTCTATATCTATATGAACTATCTACTAAACAGAGTTTCTTTGAGGGGGCGGCGAGGGGTCCGAATGAGACGCGGAAGGCTTTATCTACAAAACATTTAGATTTTACAAATAATAAGTATGCACTGATTTCCGAGTAAGGAAATGAACATTTATCAATTGATTTAATGGGACCACGCCATTTCCGATCTGTCCCATTCCCGTACCGATGAATTTGTATCGGTTTCTATTTTTGTTATGAAATTAAAAACTTTTTGAAAGAAAGGGAAATTATTAGAAGATTAAAGAAATATTCATAAATTGCTATGAACTTTATCGATTCGGGAATCGGACAGTTCGGAAAAGGCAGTTTTGATCAAAGCCAGTGATATCTTCTCGCAGAATCAAAAACTTTGATCTGTTCAAAATGTAGCGGTCCGTACTGTCAAGATTCTCTCCAGTAGAAATATTATTTATATCTTGCCATTCCCACCTTGCTCTTATTGGTTGCTGGAACTGGCGGTGTTGGTTTGCCTCCGGTCGACAGTGCGCTGCTTCCACAAGTTCCGATTGATGGATCCATATTGACGCTAGTATCATTAAAATTAAGCGCCGTGCTTTTAGTTTTCTCTTTCTTGCATTGTATTATTAACAATGGCAGCAATATTATAAGGGACCATATGAAAAAACTGAAACAAATCATTGTTTAGTTCAATGCGGTAACTGAATGTACATTTCACGTTGACAAAAGCCCAGCAGTTGATACATAGGGAAAGATTCAGTAGCAAAACTGCGAGCCTTTTTAAACATTAAAGTTGGTGATGTTCGCATGATTTAAAATCTGAAGAGAACTGAAACTCAATGAGATGGAAAACAATGAAAATATCGGAAAGAAACAAAAACCGGGCTCTTTGTTGTGTACAGCGTTCGCTCCAATACTTACTATCATAGCGACATGAAAAACCACTGACTTTAAAAACTAACTTCTCTTAAATTTGAGTGGAATACTGACAAGAGAAATCGTATCGATACAGCCTAACGATTTTGAAATTGCAAGCGCTTCCCTTTATCCGAACATCAAACCTTGACGTTGCACAAAGAAAGCTAACGCAAAATGTTACTTTCATTTATTACAATTGATAAAAATTAAAAGTTATTTAAATAATTAAAAAACAATAATTTACAAAAAAATATTACTCCATATCAACTTCCTGCTTTATCCTAGGCGGCCGGAGGAAGGGATTGTCGTAGGCCTGTAAGCAAAAAAAAGTAATGGTCCAGTGAAAAAATAAGGAGGGTGATCAAAGCAGTAGCCTATTGTTTGATCACCCTACAAAAAACAGCGAAAAATAACTTAATCGACTCACAGGCTCATCTGCAGCGTTTTCCGAATTTTCACCTTGGTTTTGGTTGTTTTGCTGGTTATCTGGTGTTTCATCATCTTGTACATCATCCGAAGCCAGTGCCGACAAATATGGACGCGTTTCTAGAGATGGATCGAGTACTAAAAATAAAAAATAATGGGAGATATAAGTAAAAATTAATGGTAGCGATTTCACATCAATCAAAAGAAGACATTAACTCACTATAGCAATTATTAGGTATCCGCCTCAGAACTAGGCTTGTCTCCGTTTCCGGCAATTCCAAGTCAATTTCCTCTTCACTCTCCGACATTTGCTGAAAACAGTAAATGAATAAAATATGGTGTAACAAGTCTTACGGTATCTTTGCTATCTTCGTCCATCATGTCGTCTTCATCAAAAAGATTATCCGGCATGTCACCATCAAGTTCCATAGCAGAACTCACTTTCTCAGCGGCCTAATTTAGAAACAATGATTTGGTCAAACTGGGGAAAGCTACACCTTAGCCTTCCGATGAAGCCTTCTAGCTTCTTTCTGACGCTCACGATCTTCAATCTATATAATAAATAAACAACGAGACAGGCTAAGCAATGTTACCGCTTTCCGAGCTTCTTCCGTCACTCTTCCTTCAAATTCACTGAACAAGCATGTTCGTGGATGCATACGCAGCATAAGACTCACCAGCGAGTTTTCTGAAACAAATTAATAAACTGATAAAACAATCTAGAAACAATACCCGAGTTTCTTTTCCTTTGAGCAGCCATTTCTCTGACCTTCTCATAGGACGTATCTGGTTCACCGCAAATCTAAAAATTAAATCAGGGAAAATAATGCACAATTGTAATAAAGCTTACTTCTGTTCTTATATAGGTATGTGGATCAGGAAATAGTGGTAGAAAATCATTCACATGCTGTGGATGAGGCCTAGCCCGCCCAACTCTTAGGGCATTGTTATGCGGAGCATTTGCCTGGACTTTGGCTATAAAATGATAATTATTGAAGTGAAAAATAGTATGCGCTTACGCGGGTGTATGGCTAAGGTCCCATTGCACGTTCTTTCTCTATAGTCAGGTAGCTGAGTAACGTCACATCCCATGTTAACCAGTGCTAACCACACATCAGATGGTATGGTGATAGTACGTCCGGCAACTTCGCAATTTAACTTTGTAGATTCACAAAT
This sequence comes from Phasmarhabditis papillosa, assembly GCA_034691345.1. Lineage (NCBI taxonomy): Eukaryota > Metazoa > Nematoda > Chromadorea > Rhabditida > Rhabditidae > Pellioditis > Pellioditis papillosa. The sequence continues at coordinate 11,096 of JAQGAV010001232.1, forward strand.
TGCACTCATGTCTAAAACAGTGTATGCATTATAAGGTAATTGGTAAGAAAACTCACATGATGACATTATATGTGTTAGCTGATCGAGTACTTCCAAGTTGGCGGATTCAAATCCGTAAATATAGCTAAGTGCAGCAACAGATTGGCGACAAAGTCGCCTATAAACGGCAGAAGCCGTGGCAGGTGCATAAGAGGTTGTCGGAAATACTCTAACGAAAAAATTATAACGGAAAATTGAAAGGACAACTAACTCATTTAGGAAGTTGGAACTCCGCGTCATATTAACTGCATTGTGGGGAACTGCGTTCGAGGCCATTAACCTATAATTAGCACGATAAACGATTCTGAAAAATAGGACAAAACTTATAAAAATAGAACGCGAGATGTTTGTTTTATTAACATTTCAAAAGAAAAAGCATAAACATTCAAAATTATCGCCCAATGAATTTTCAATCTTATTTACCTCAATGGCATAAGGAAATACGAGCCGGCACAGGTCCTCCTCAAATTATTTTAAAGAATTTTATTTTATGTTGATTTATAAAGTGTAACATTGTTTATAGATAAAGTAACGCTGTATATTCAGATGGGAGCATTATGGTCTGCACAATCACCCCAACCGAACACACAACAGATCATGGAAATAGTACAAGAGCTTGAGAATAGACGAGTAAGTTGCATGGATCTGTTCGTTAATAACAAGAACACAAAATTTCAGATTGAACGTGAATTAGCTATTAATCAGCTGTTGGAACAAAGAAGAAAAGCATATGAGGTATGTTTCCGACTGTTGTATATGTTTGCATTTTTGCGTTATGCCTTATCACTGGTTGCCTAAGGCTTTCGACCAGTGTACGACCTTTCCCAGAATAGGTAATAGTTTGACTGCCGGTTATTTCCTGGGAAATCTTATCTAACGCCATAATTTACGTGTATAACTTCCTGTATTTGAAATAAAGCAAGAAATTCCAGGAGCGGAAAAGTTTGTTATAATTTGTTAAACAACTCAGGTAGACGCAAAGATTAGCTGTAATAAGCATTGTTTTAGTTAGCAGAAGAACGGGAGAAGTTAAATTGGACAGCTTGTGGCGGAACATTAACTTCAGTCCTATCAATACTATCTTCTCATCATCATAAGTAAGTAGGAACTTATTCAAATGAAACATGATGTTCTGCGTTATAGAAATCTGATTCATCTACTACCACTCATTCCTATAGCTGCATATCTTGGCTACAAGGCTCATTTTTGTTATGGAGATAAATTGAATAATATTGCAGGTATTGTACCTTTTTTTCACGCTATCCATATGTCTGATTTTTAATAGAATATGCCAAAAGAAATGTGGAGGATAACGCCGAACGCTTACTTTGCCAACCGATTAGTATCCCGGATGTTCGGAAAAGGATGCTAGAAAACAGGACTATAACTTCTCTCGAAGAATCGTTCTAATTATTGATAATAGGTTTGAAATTTTTGTTGTTATGTTTTAGTAAAGTATATATATTTCATGCGAGTGTTGTTTGTTTGTTGAGTAATTTACATATCATAATACTTTTATTCTGTTACTTGCATACCTTGATATCCTTTCAGGTTATGGGTGCAAATGCTGGTCAACCACAGATCAGCTTAGTTGATGTCAATAAGTTCTGTGATGACCAGGTAAATGGGAATCATGCTCACCGATTATTTCTTCATTTTTCTAGATTGAGAGCATGATAGCCGTGAATCAACTCTCCCTTGTTCATAAGATGGCCTACAGAGTAAGTTAGCCATTCCTGAAAAAGTATAAGACTGGTATTCTTTCGCATATCTTTCGCGTGCGCAAATGAAATTGGCCAATAATTTTCCTTATATTTTTGTCTATTATGAAAATATTTATACAGAATGTAGGTCTCCATCGTTTCAATAACATTTTTTCTAATTTATCTTATATACAGATACAGATTTCAGCAAGCCGAGCAGCGTGAGCGATTAAACTGGGAAATAATGGCAGGTGGAACAATGACGGCGCTACTCCTCTTGGCCGGATCAATTTATAAACGAAAGGTAGAATATCCGGTAATAATGAAATTTACTTATATTCTAGGATATGGTTATTCCGATGGTTCCAATTGTTATGGCAGTTGGATATCGGTATGATCAGGCATATGGAACAGCTCCAGAAGTTATCCGAGGTATAGCTTATAGTTCACGAGTATCAAAAAACAAAAGGTCCACATATTAACTCCCTCAGTATATTTATTTATGTGGGTTTGGAAAAACTTCGAAAAAGTCGGACAGCTCTTCGACCAACACTTTGCTTCAGTTCCACTTATAGTGGACGAATTCTTTATATGCTAGTTGGAACGGTAGACAGCCGCCCTTTAACGGCAAGTAATCGTCCATGAACTCGGCATTTGATTATTACTTTAGTAAATAATCTTCGAATTTCCAGATTCTGCGGAAAGTCTTCTAATGGAGAAATCCCGTGTCAACGCACTTACTGGTAAGCCCATAACTTTACGGGCCGTGGACGACTTATGCACCAAATCCCGAACTACCTAAGATTAACAAAGAAGAGTATAGGTAATCATTTTGGTTTGAAGCATTCATTCATAATTTATTTAATTGCTGTTTCATTCTACACTTTTTCTAATATCGTTGCTGGTACTTCCTTTTCTTTCCATCCGCTCATCTCGGCAACCCGTCTTTGTGAGATTTTGTTTAGAACGCATTATTCGGTTTTTCATAGTATGTTTAGATAGAGTTTCCTCCTAAAACAAGATATATATTTAATTTTCTACTTTTAATATTTTTACATCCTGTTTCGATTTGCTGCCTGATCTTCGTCTCTGCTCGGCCTTTAAGCTGTTCTCTTTTTTCAACCGTCGCTCCCAATGATTAGGCGCTGCGTAAGGATGACTGACCTCTCTGAACATTAATTGTTATGTTTTAGTCTGAGATTATTTCATTGTTTTATGATGTATAAATTTAGGATTACATATTATTTGTCGTTGTTATCCCTTTTTTCCCCAAAAAATGAACTATGCCCGTATTCATAGTTGTTTTAGATATTCTCTGTACCTGACTAGGTATGGTGGTGCTGAACTAGTACTGGCTTCATCAAGCGGCCAGTCGATGCCTTTATGGAGTATGGTTGCAAAGTCGTTTGGCACTATAATCAGAGAAGCTATGGAATAGATTGCCAACCGAATGAACCTTACTGTGTTGGTCTTGTTTATAGATAATACTTTCGGACATACTCTCGTTGGATGCGTATCGCTTCTGGCACCTAGAAACTTTATATATTTAGAAGGATTGAGTTTATTTAACATAAGTTACTTTGAGCAAGTATGTTTTTTTTTATTTTCTTCTATGTTTGGTTACCTATCGTTATCGATGTCCATCTGATGTATAGTACTGGCTGAACTCTGTGCGGAGAGTGTTGCTGACTCCGAAGAAGGACCGGGTGTGTTCAGATCACCCTCTGAAGAGTGAGAGGGAGAAGGTTCACTGTCATAATTGTCATCTGATTTCCTGTAATACGTGGTTATATTTTGGAGAATTCCGTCAATATAATGTTTTCATAATATGATTAATTGTACATCAGCTGAAGTTTTGGCTGCTTTTGAAAGTTAAATGTCCTGATTCATTTTTGTTAGTCTAGTTAGAAATACTGGAATGGGAGTATGAAGATAATTACGAATACATCACTGATATGCAGGGGTGGAGTTTTAACGGGCTAGGCCGCACAAATTATTTGTCTACAAACTTACTCTTCTGTGTATGGTTCTCGTATCTCATCTAACGATTCTATCTCCCTTAGCAAGATGTCAACGGCATCATCACCACTTATCGGTTCTATCGATTCAATGTCCAAACGGATTCTAATCAAAGTTGTTAATTGAAATTATTTCTTATGTAATTGTGAATCACACGACTTATAATTAGCAAACTGGTGAAATTACACCAGGAAACCTGTAACTGATTTTTTTTGGACTATTCGATTCCAATGCGTATTTGATAGGTTGCTTTGGTGGATACGGCCTTCTTCCAGATCTCCGTGTCAATGGAAAACAGAAAAATGAACATGAATACAGAAAAAAATCTCCGCTTCCATGCATGCAGCATCAAATACTAATAATCTATTACTCCTTGACTATTATTGGGTAGGCTCATTCCGTTTTCACCAGAGGTTGGAATCTTACGGTCCTTTTTCGCTGGATTTTCGCTAACCTATCAGGACAAACGGGCTCAATAGTCGGATCATGATATGTCTTAAAATACGGCAACTGAAGCACCTCATCAGCTGAACCACGATCCCAAGGAGCCAATTGCATAAGCTATAATAATAATATTTTACTCAACTTCTTATTAATCCTACCATTCTCATGACTTCTAGTGCTTCGACACTTGCTTTTGGTAGAATTGCTTCCCAAGGTAAGGCATCCTTCCGACCGCAGCTCTCAATCCATTCTAACACATTATCGGAAGTTACTTTGCTCATTATCTTAATTAATCAATCGACAACTAATAATATACTGCCCAGAAGGGGAATCATAAGTTCCTACATATACATCGGATTTCCCCCATCCTAGTATATATGGTCTCTATCAAGAGCTATGTTTTCAGCGCAGTACCCTCGTTATCATACCTCGGTACTGGGAGTTCCCAGATAATAGACAATCATTTTTACTTGAGAAATTCCATCTTTGCCCGGAAAGAGTTGTCGACGCATTATCATTTCTCCAAATATGCAACCACAAGACCACAGGTCCACTCTTAATTTAAAAAATATAAGTTATGATCAAACATAAGCAGCAGTTCGTTTAATAATGGCCCGGTCCGGGCCGGGCCACGAGCCTACTTTTGGGGAAATGGCCGCCGGGAAAACGGCTGACTCAAAAATGACTACGGGCTGGATCATGAACGTCGCTGTACATATAATAGGTGTGAAGTTTAAATAAGGAATGATTTGATACATTCCTAGTAAAATTAGATGTTATAAATAATTGGACGATTCGATGGATATCGGTAAAGAAAAGGAATACAGGAAAATAGAGAAGTCTTCAAATAAGAATTTTCAATAGAATATTGTCTTAGATCCTATAAGGAGTTTTATTCACACAATGGATTGAAAGACCGGGGAGAATGGGCCGGCCCGGAATCCAAATTTATCGGCCCCGGCTATCAAATTCCCATCCCTGGATTGACCGTGTATTGAATTAATGTTGATCTGTTTCTAAACTAACTTTGTATCATATTGTACTAGTGAGAAGAGAAGTTCTGGAGCTCTATACCATCGTGTGGAGACATATTGCTGTAAAGAATGATGATAAGCGTGTTATAGTCGACGGATGAATCGTTTGCAGAGGTGTACTGTAGAATTTAGAAAGAGCGCGGAAATCAGAAGAAAATGTACAAGCAACCGATATAATTGTGCGCTCGCCGTTTATTAAATAGACCTTTAAACTACATTAGATTTGTCCGTAGACTATAGTTTCGAACGGGTAATTCTGAGCGGAGGTGGAAATGTACCGACACGGTGCCAACAGTTTTCGGCCCTGCTCCGGTTTCTCTGTTGCCATCTCAAAGATGCTGTATAGAGTGGGCCAAGTCGACTCAGACCTTCTTCAAATTTGTTCGGACTGATTTTGGTCCAAGCCCTACTGCCTGCAACTCGGTTATGGCCCGCCCCTAACACCTAACTATATGCGGGTCGTGCATCAGAGGCACAGTTTTTAAGGCCCTAGACATTGTGGAAATGAACACCTCTCAAGTTCCAAATTACATTAGTCTATGGCGATGTTCTCACACGGGCCAAAGTCGGGCCGGCCCGAATTTTTTAGAATTCTAGGGCTCGGCCCGAAGCCGGGCCAATTTAGAGAAATGAGAGTATACTGTTCTGAGAAGTTACCGTATGAAATCTATCATTATCTTCGCCTTCATCATAACAAAGCGACCTGGCCATTCCAAAATCCGCCAGTCTCAGAAGACAGTCGCCATTAACAAGCAGGTTAGAGGGTTTTATATCTCTATGGACAATACCGGCAGAATGTAAATACTAAAAGAAGTTTGTTATTTTTAAAATAATACTCTATCGTAATTATAATATACTATAGTCAGCGCCAAGAGTAATGATGTAGTGTAAAGAATTCAACGCTCGACTGAGTCTATTTTGCGGGCACCGCGCCAGCATCTGGCGGCTACTTTTCGTTCAGTATTGCACTTTACAAGTACGCACGTGTAATTTGCCTGCATGTGCTCTGTAAGAAATCCTATAAATACGCAAGTGAAACTCCATTATTACTCTTGGCGTTGACTATTTAAGTGAACTTGTTTCGTGTAAAACACTTAATCGGTGTGGAGTATGGTAAGCAGTCGGTTAGATGTTTGTCAAAAAAAGAACGGAAAACGGTATACCGGTAATGAGATCTGTAAAATTGCCGATAAAACGGTGCATCGGTGACTGTTTTACCGGGAACCGCTTACCGTACCGTAGCGTTGGCCCACCCTATTGTCGGGAAAACAACAGTGGCCTTAGTATAGAAACGCTCAGGTGGGTGCCTGGACTGTTTTCAGCTGCCCGAGCAGTTGTGGATTGTTGACCGCGCAGGCTAAAAACTGAACTGCCCGGTGAAACACCCGAGCGTGTCTATACTACGGCCACAGGGCCCGTGATTCCCACCCTGAAGCGATGAAGCTGTAAAACCGGTAGCGCATTGGAAGGTCAGTCTTTTATTTATTACGTGTATTAGTTACAATAAATACTGTCTAAACTACCTTTATTATTATTATTATTATTATTATTCTACCTTTAATGCCCTTAGAATTTGGTATAGAAAATACTGAAAGTGTTGTTCCAGCAATGCCTGTTTACTGTGTATAATTTGATGTAAATCAGTCTCCATTAAATCCATAACTGCATAGACATCCGGACACTAAAATATATTTATTTATTCAAATAAGGAATGTACCGGCCGGCCAATTAACGACGTCACTTTTAAAATTGAAAATTTTGTAAAAACGTCCAATTATCCTAGTTTACATGAAAAGAGTGCTTACTGGGTTTCTATTTTGGACAGTTCATATAGTCAGCGCCAAGAGTAATGATGGAGTGTAAAGAGTACAACGCTCGTCTGAGTCCCTTTTGCGAGCACCGCGCCAGCATCTGGCTGCTACTCTCCGTACAATATTGTACTCTGCAAGTACGCGCGTGCAATTTGCCTGGAGGTGCGGTGTTAAAAATCCTAATTATACGCAACCTACATTACTCTCTCTTATTACTGTTACTACTCTCGTAGTAAAAGTGATAATTATTACTCTCGACGCTGACTCTACAACTTTGCAGAATAAGAAATAAACGAAGTGCAAATGCTACGGGTTCTGAGAAGTTATCAAAACTTTTGATCAAACAATTTGTTTCCACGTTGCCCGGGCCCGCCCGATTATTCATCTTAATTTATCCATGTTGAGTTGGTTGATTAAGAATTGGACCTGACTGGGCCAACGGGCCACGGCCGGTCACAAACAAATGGGACACATTCAAACAGGTTTATTATGATTAACTCTGTTTTTAAAATTAATATATAAATAAACTTTGTAATGTTGGTTAAAGCACGACTCAAATACAGTATTTGCAGCCAACTGTGACTACAAAGTTGCGTCTTTTGTTTGTTATAGATTATACTAACTAACCTCTTGTTCTTGACTACTTGTAGCTGTAAATAGATCCTGTATTCTTATAATATTTTCATGTCTTAATCTTCTTAGAATATAAACCTCCCGTAGTGTTCTCTTCGTCATTATATGAGAAGTAAATGCACGCGGAATCTTCTTTATTGCGATTAAGCTTGTAGAGGGCTAAATATAATTGCGGATATTTTAATATTTAAAGACTATAATTATATCATATAATTTATATGCTTTGCTTTTTCAGGGCTGGGAAAAGGACGGCCGGGCCAGCCCGTTTCTCAAATTTTCGACCCCGGTCCGGGCCGGCCCGTGAAATTCCCAGTTCTGCTTTGTAACTGCTCCTTTACAAGAGTAAAGAGGCGGTGTCGTCTGTTCTTTGAGGGCAGGGTCGGCCCGTTTTTAGAGAGTCATAGGGCCGTGCCCGGTAGAGATGTTAAGTTGGTCTGGTCTGAGGTTTTATAGCACCCCAAACGCAGAAATTATGAAATATTGTCTTCTTAGCTGGAATAGAAGTTTGTGCTAATCTTACTTGATGCATTGCCTTTCTAACAACTCCATATGCTCCGGTTCCTATGGATTCTAATGCTTTGTACGGAGTTCCTTCTAAACAGAAGGATTGATCTATAGATGAAGATGAAGGCTGTGATTGTTGAGGTTCAGAAGCTAACATTTCTGGAAGTAATTATATTAAAACAATTACCAGATCTCGGGCTTTGTTTAATATAGTTTTTAGAGTTGGGCGTCTGGGCTGTTCTTTTCGCGCAGGTTTCGGCCCTTAACGGCTTGTGACAAAAACGGGCTTTCAGGCCGTGCAAAACGGGCTAACTTTTAGAATATATAGTCGGCGTACTAATCGCTTGCAGTCAAAGATCTAATAAATTAAAAATAGATCATATCTTTGCTCTAATTACTCTAATAAGCTCGGATAAATTTGCAGTTCGTACCGTAATCCCGTGCAAGCGATTATGTAGTCCACTGACTATAACTACTTAAATGGGTGAACGAACTTAACAAGTCAAACAATTTAATGTATCTTGAAAACCCCAAACGCTACACTTTACATGATTGTTAACTATTTACTAATCTCGAAAACCCGTTTTTCGACTAAAAAGAGACAAGGAAACTGAGTCATTAAAGTATTTAGTTTAAAGTATTCAAGAGGAGATTACAACTAAAGAATGTTGTTCCGGTTGATGATAGGGAGGAACAGAGGTGGTTATTCGGCCTGGCCCGGCCTGGGTTTCAAAATATCAGACCGGGCCGCTCAGGCTCAGGCAGGGCCGGTACCCAGCTCTGGTGAGAAACACACGCAAATGAATATAATTACATCTTTAATATAGTCTGTATTAGAATAGGTTCCGGGGCAGTACGTAGCGGTCATGCGGTGGTGATATATAAAAATAAATGGAAAATAGATGAATTGGGAGTCCTCTCATTAAATGTACATTCATTTTTGTATAACACCGTTGATCCACAGGATACTGTGCTGGAAACATAGCTCTTGGCACAGACTATATATATATATAGTCGACGGCCGGTCTTCATGTTTGAACGTGTAATTTACTGTGACAGAATTAATCACAGCACGCTGAATTACGTACAAATCAAAAATTTTAAAAGGTGATATATCCTCTTGTTTTTCATTTTTCTTTTTGTTTTCTTTTGTAAATCTGATCCAGACACAATAAGCTAAATTGTGGAAACAAAATAATAGCTATTCTTAATAAATTCGATTAGAAAAATTAGTTGGGAATGTTTACTGCATTTGAAACTCTTAAAGGACCACGAGGTTTCGAAGTCCTTTAATAGCATGACATCCGTATGTCGACTATAATAAATATTCTTAGCTGTTAACCTACCGTGTGAACTCTTCTATTACATACTGTATCTACAAGAACAGGCTATCTAAAATATTCAAGATATATAAAATATATTTAAAACGAATAAATTAATTAGGTGTAAAGGTGAAAAAAGCAAATATATTGGAACCAGGTAATCTTAAAATATATAATAGTGGGGATTAGTGGTTTAAAGATAATATAAAACTAATGATATAGAACATTCATCAGAATAGCTATAGTCCTTAACAAAAAGAAGACTGCAGTGCGCGGTGTTATGTAAAGTTTGTAAAATCGCTCGTTCTGTGGCACAATTAAACTTCCATTATATGCAACTTTTTGTTTGATGTCAGGAACATATTATTTTACTAGTTTTATTTTGCATCATATCCAGGAAAGATTCAGGAATAATAATGGAGTGTTTAAAATTGTCTCGTAGACAATGGCTCGGAAAGTTTTCGAAATACAAAAATATACGCAAAGTTGCATAAAAATACGCAGTAACACTCCATTACGCAACCATAAATCAAAACTATAAAAAAAATAAATACAATTACATTACAATAATATTTAATATTTAATTGTAAAAGTTGTTATTTCGTCTGAGTGCAAACATTTTCGGTCACCGTTTCTAGACAGAGATACTACCATGACAGGAAGAGTATTGATTAGTCGAAGGTGATGGTTGATAATTGATTTAAAGGAAATTGCAGAGAAAAGGTTAGAAAGACAATGATGCATTACAAAAAGAAGGAATTAGATCAGTAAATACACTTTAGAAGAGTTTAAAAAGTCTGGTTTTAAAGTTATAAAGCCTCTATCAAGAGCTAGGCTTCCAGGGCAGAATCCTCGAGAGAACAGAATATAAAGTTGTATTTCGTAGTCGCAACACAAGTAACACATAATATTAATGTACATAAGATATGTGTTCAAATGTGCTGTACTTGTCGCGCTTTTGGAGGATTGAAGCCGCCAGTGCGCCATTGTTTAACCACCATTTTGAAAGAAGCGATGTTACATTATAATGCATGTAATTTTGAACAGAGACTTCCTATCCACCTGCGTTCTATTCATTTTTCATAACACTGCTGCTACAAAGGATGATGCGCTAGAAGCCTAGCTTTTGATATAGACTATAAAAGAGATAAATAAACTTGGAATTTCATAGAAACTATTCTCTGCTACGAATATCCACTTAAAAATGTGATAACGTCGATGTAGCAGTGGATTTCTATTGTGATCTAAAGATCAATACATAGTGTTACGAAAAGGTCCTAGAACCGGTTTCTCGAATTTCCCGGGTATGTGAAAACGCACATCGGACTGGGCCTGGTTTGGACAGAAACAGCCGAGTCAGACCGTTTTTAGAATTTTTCTGCTTCAGTCGAAAAGATTTTTCAGATTTTCGGCCCTGGCCCGGCCGTCAAATTGCAACCGACTGGTCATTTATCGTGCCAAGTGCCGTTTGTAAGCTTGATTAGTGAACAAACAGCTATACAATAAGTTTATTGCTCCGACTGATTAATTGTGAAATATACGTACATATGAAAGTAGGAAAACTAAAAGTTTTCAGTAAAACAAAGAATTTCATTAAACAACTATTTTGAAGGCGGGTTTGCAAACTTTTCACTTGAAAATAGCAAAACAGATTTAGCAAGTTCTGCTTTCTATAAGTCACTAAATTTCAGTAAAACAGACGAATACAAGTTTTCTAGCAAAAGAATCAAAGATTAAAACTAAATGACCAAGTTAATAAACAAAGCATAATAATAAATACTTTTTATTATAAATAATAATAATATTAATAAGTTTTAAATGTATTTGTCTGTCGATTTATTGCTTTGTTTGGCATTCTCATTTAAAACAGACAACTTTTCTTATTTCCTTTCTAATCAC
>JAQGAV010001233.1:0-22503 GCA_034691345.1 Phasmarhabditis papillosa
TTGCAGAGGTGTACTGTAGAATTTAGAAGGAGCGCGGAACTCGAAAGAAAATGTACAAGCAACCGATATAATTGTGCGCTCGCCTTATAATAAATAAATAGACCTTTAAACTACATGAGATTTATCCATAGAGTATTCCGTTGGTTTTGTTATAACCATATTACCAGAAAGATGTGTTTCTAACTCAACCCTATTCTGCAATTGTGTATTAGCATGTCCTAAATTCACTAGATTCTCAATCCTTATTCCTAAGTTAATATTAATACTTTCATTTTTCCGAAAGTACAATTAAATGAAAAGTAAGATCACAGTATATGTATTACTTTAACTTAATTTAATATAGATTTAAAATTAGTACTTGTACTTTCGGGGAGGAATGAGGCCATTGCTGGATATCGCTAACCTCATTGGAGAAACATTGGATACGATTCATGAAAGAAACAAATCTAGAAGTAAAATATTATGACATGCAGGGATAGGAAAAGGCTGTCTGGTCCTTTGCTCAAATTTTCGGCCCCGGCCCGTGAAATTCGCATCCCTGATGACATGCATAGTTAAATTCCAGATAGACAACTATTTGTATCAACTAGGACTTCTTACATTGGTTTAACATGTCCTAATGTCGGAACAAATTGAGATAATTATACTTGTAAATAGGATGATGGAACTCCTGTTAACTATATTACTTTGCAGATGGTGAGTGAATCATTCACATAACCTATGGAATTGAAAGTTTTTGAAAAAGAAGTTTTCGAAATATGCATCGGCAAAATCCAAAAGCATATTTTTTATCGACTTGCAACCCCCTTCGAGAACGAATTTGTCCAAGCAAAATTTTTTCGGCATCGATCGGTCCATGCATTTCTCACCTGTGCAAACCGTGACTGGTGCCAAGTTTTGGCACTTTAACTAACTGAAAACTATGTTAAATTTGCACAGGCTTTTGAAGAAACTGTACAATTCTTCCTGAAATATTATAAGTAAGAAATAATATTTAACAACAATAAATATCAACATAACTTTAAGTAAACCGTAAGTTTTTTATAAATAGTATCTGACTTATTGTTAGGTTTCCCCACGGCCAACTCAACTGAACCCTGTGTCGTTGATTTCGATGAAATGTTTGTAACGAAGTCATGCACGGAAGCTCATTTTTCATTCTGTCAAGCATCACCAGGACCATATTAAAATAAAAGGAATACTTATTATAATCTTTGAATAAAGTATTAAATGCAATTTATAAATTATAATGTATCCAATTGTAGCTTCCACCTTTTTAAAAGGCAAGGAGTCATGATTTACGATCGCTTTAGACGAGACGTTTCTCCCTCAAGACCACAAAAGTTATATCTAAACTATTAGAGTTGTTAATCAAGTTTTATTTTTCAAGTTTTCAAGTTTTCATGTTTTTCAATTTTTTGAAATTTCAAGTTTTTCAAGTAAATAAGCATGCTTTTGACTACAATAGTGTCACGCTAGTTTATTTAGAGTATATACGAATATAATATATACATTTTACAATGTGTTAGTGCTAATATTTGAAGAAAAATCCTTTCTTCCCACAAAAGTTTTGAAAGAAAAATTGTCATTTCAAGTTTTTCAAGTTTTCAAGTTTTTCAAGTTTTCGAAATTTCAAGTTTTTCAAGTTTAAGCCAAATTTCAAGTTTTTCAAGTTCAAGTTCAAGTTTTCAAGTTCAAGTTTAACAACTCTATAAACTATGAAGTTATTTAATGAAGTAAATCCGACTCGCAATGGAAAGTTAGGCCAAGCGCGTCCCGTTTTCCAGAAATTAACCATAGGTAGCATTGAATTTTCAGGGTTTCCCTCAAGGCGGGGGAAAGGCCAGCCGGGCCGGCCCGTTTCCCAAATTTTCGACCCCGGCCGGTCCGTGCCGTGGTAATTTCGTGTTGGTCAAAGTTCATGATAATTATCTCGAAATCTGAAAAGTGATGAAAGAGCATCAGTCCATCGACCATTAAAAGATTAAAACTGTAGTCGCCTACACTTTTCTATCTAAATTAGTCTCATCTTCAGTTGTATATAAACACGACAAGCCCCAGATAGCAACAGTTATCAGACAGAACAATGACGATGCAAGTCTGCTTTCTGCTGTTGGCTTTGTGTTTAGCGGGTAGGTATATTGTAGTATTACTAAACTTTTAGGCTAAAGTTTGTTTATAAAGTTAAAGGTATTAATTTAAAATAGATATGTGCTCTAATTCCAAACGCTGCTTTTTCTTTGGGTGAAACAAATCCCGCAAGTAAATAGTTACTACCCATTAAAACGAAGGCCTTCACAATTTATGATCTTAAATATTTATATTCAAATCTGTTTAAAGTTAATCTTTAGACATAGAAGTAAAACCCCTCTTTTGTCAACTTCACTTTAACAATAAATATGTTTACTTTAAATATGTCAAATTAAATATTTCAATGAAACAACCACATAACAAACTTTTTTCCACAAATCACTGATAAGAATTGTAGTTAGCTACAAAATGATCTTTTGTTTGCTTATCTAACAAAGAACGAGAAATTAACACTCAAACTGTCACAAACATTCAGAGTTTCTATATGTTTATACTTTTTTTGTGAACTTTATTCATTTACTTACTTAAATGATAGGTTTATGACGTCAATTTTATATCTTTCAAGAATTTCGAGGACAGTTTCATTTAAAAGAAACAAATATATAAAAACAACACAAACTAAAGCCAATCCTAAACCAAAAATTAAAAAACAGTTGTTGTTTGCTTGAATATCGGTCTTGAAACATTTCTATAGATGGCCGCCAAGTCTTATGCAAGGGTATACGGTACGAACTGCAAGTTTTATTGGAGCGCGGCCGAGTGTTGGCGTGCGAAAACGCGGACTAGTCAACATACAACACCACATCTAACTTATTTTTCTTGAACCATTAAATTATATTAATTAATATAACTATTTTGCGCGTTTTAAATTGAGAACCTTTAAGTTGCATATAGTTTGTCCGCAGGTTTGCAGAGGTGTACTGTACAATTTAGAAGGAGCGCGGAAATCGAAAGAAAATGAACAAGCAACCGATATAATTGTGCGCTCGCCTTATAATAAATAGACCTTTAAACTACATGAGATTTATCCGCCGACTATAAATACCTACATATTTTTAGTCTTATGTGATTCCAACTGTCCTGCTGGCTATTCAAATAGAGACGCTGTTCACTGTTATAAGGTTGATATCAAACATTTATTTTATTATTCATTTATTTCAAACATTTTAACCTACGCACCGCGCGCCGTTGCAATGATGTGCAGCGGGCGCGTAAATTAAATTAAATGACCGTTGACGACTGACGTGTTCTTAGGGATGACAATCGCTTTACATTTAAATTTATGATAGAATCGAGGGTTGTGATTATAAAATTCTATAAAACAAGCAAATACAACATGTAAAATATTTAAAATATTCTTTATTGCCCTCAGCCCTCATCGATCAATTAATATAATTTACGCGCCCGCTGCCCATCTTTGCAACGGCGCACGGACCGTAGGTTTTAAGACATAGTATAGATTGGTTTTGAACTTCCACAGCAAATTTTCAGTATTCAAATTTTATTTTAATGTTTTTGAAGAAGAAAAAAAATTTAAAGAAGTAGGTTTCACCATCTAGGAATTTAATATGTTTTAGGTATACAACAATTTCGTCACCCGAAATGTTGCAGAACAACAATGTGAGAGGGATCGTGGATATCTAGCAGCAATTTCTAATGGATTTGTAAGCTTTAAAATGATAAAATCAATACTTTTTATTATTTTAGGACAATTCCTATGTAAACTCTTTGGCTCAACAAGCTAACGCTACCTCAGTCTGGCTAGGAACGAAATGTTATCAAGGAAGCAAGACCAACTGTACTAATGACGATGGAACTGTACCAGGACCTTACTATAACTTTTATCCAGGTTGGTTAAACTAGTCTCAAACTAGTCTTTTTTTGTGAAACTTAAATTTGTTTTTTTATAAGAGTGCACTAAGTTTAAAGCCAAAGTTTGTTTCTTCACTTTACGAAACAAAGTAATACTATTTAAAAAACATATATAAGGTTGTGCACGGGAAGTTGAATCTCTAGGATTCATATCCTCACTGATTTAAAGACAAATGACCTAATCACTATAGAATCAACGTTTTTCAGAGCAATGCTGTTTAGACCAAAACTATATTTGAACTAAAGAAAAGCAAAAGAAATTGCCATTTAACAATGACAATATTTAGACTTATACATTTTCAGGCAACCCCTCTACCATTGGTAATTGTATACTTATGTCCACCCAGCCAAAATGTGCTGGACAATGGTTCTCTAGCAACTGTACTGCCATTTCACTGCCATTCATTTGTCAATTTGCTTATGGATCTGGTATGTTAATGCATCCAAATAGAGATGCGGTTTAGGCTAAACTGGGGTCACATCTGCTCGGCACCGGTGCCCACTGAGGGTCGGTGCCGTACAAAGGTGAATCCAGTTTAGCCAGTGTGAGTATCTGGACGGCGAAGTCCAGTTGCTCTCAATTTCAACCAACGCTATCCTAAAGTGTGAGGAACTGGGCGCATCCGTGTTCACCGATCGGCTAAAATTGGGCACAGACCGAATCTTTTTTAGAAACTTTATAAAAACCCGGAATGTGCTCCAGGTGATATTTGTAGAACGAACTATGTAATACTTGTTTGCATCCATGAAACATGAAGTTATTTCTGTTTGTTAAGGCTGTCAACCTGGTTATACTCTTCAATCTGGTAGTTGTTATCGTGCTGGACAGGCCACAAGCCAAGCTGCAGCTGAAGAAGCATGTAGGGATGAATGTGGACACTTGACTTCTATTCATTCTGATACGGTATGTTGCAAGAATTTCAGAATGATCAGTTTTTCTATTGAAATATTTTGCTTATCCGTTCTGTACATAGCCTAGATAGCGAAGTAGAATGGTTCGGCTTCTCTAGTTTTGTAGATATATTTACCTGAACAAAAATAGTTCGCTTTAATACCGAGATTGTAAGCATCGTTTATATAGTGTATCTCAACACCTATGTTTCCAGCGCGGCATCGCGAGAGGGGCGCAGTGTTATACAAAATGAATGTACTTTTAGACAAAATGCACCACGGTGACGGGTTTTACATTCATTTTTATAACACTGCGCCCGCATGTGATACCGCGCTGGAAACCTAGGCCCTGAATAGATTATAGCTAACAGGACACGATGACCAGCTTTCAAAGGTGATATCCTTCTTTTGTGAATTTTATGAAGTAAAATTGCACTTTGGATTGGAAAATATGTCATCGTGGTGCGTTAACTACAAACGGTGCTGGAGTCTACTTAATAAAACCGACTATATATATAAATGCCCAGCTCTGCTAGGTTTTCTACTAAACAGAGCATACTATATGGGTCCTGGAATCTTCCTCGAAGCGGCTCTCCTTTTAGCTTGCGCCGCTGGCCTACACACCAGCTTACTAACCACTATCATGTCGTTATTATGACCCGATGGATTGTAAGAGGCATAACTAATATTTTTCAGGAAAACAACTTTGTCCTCAATATTGCCCAGTCCTTAAACACTTCCTCCAGCTTTTTCCGAATGGGATTAGTCTCCAATATGATTGCTGCTAACAATTCAGTAGTCAATAACTGGTTGGACAAATCTGTTTTGGACTATAACAATATAGGTAAGTAAGTGGTATAGTCTATAACAAGCAAAAGACATCAGATCGCGGTGGTATACATATGCTTCTGCAATTGCATTATTGTTTTTTTCTTGATTGACAAAAAAAATTAAACTAGTGCAGTAATATTTTTCTGACAACAAACAAAACATTGCGCATCGAATCATATAATGGAAGTTTAATTTTGCTACAGAACTAGCGATTTTTGAAACCTTAAACAACACCGCTCATTGCAGTCTTTTTTTGTTATGGACATTAGTATATTCGTATATATACATATATAGTATTTTGCTATTTTGTTATGGACTATAAAAGTAATTACATATATTCATATATTTAATAATTCTAAACTGTTTTCTCTGTTACTGAATAGAAACCTGCAAGACCTGTCTCAAAACAAAAACCGACAAAGGTTGATCTTTTAGAGTCTCTTTTCAGGACTACTAAACTCTAATGTTGGTGTTTGTTTCGCAATCGCCATGGATAACCGACTCATCCAAATTGGACAATGGAGTAGTGTAAACTGCGATAGAACTATGCCATATGTATGCAAAACAGGTAATTGTAAATTTATAATTAGTCAAAGTTATACTTTGATTCAACATAGGTAAAGAAGTGTTAGTTGCGTATTTTTGGGTACTTTTGCGTATATTTCCAACGTTCAGATATATTTTCAAATAGTTTCTATTTTCACTCTATTATTAATATTTTTCCTCAGTGAAGAGTAGTGAAGAAAAATCGGTTGCTTCTATATGTGACTAACTCACAATTTCTAATTAGACTATTTTAGCTCCCGGTGTATGCATTACACGGCTTCCAACTGAAGCCCCGCCAACATGTGGAAAACAAGCTCAGTCATTTTCTGGAACAGGAACGGTGGGTTATTAGCTTCAAAGACTAGAAATATTAAATTTATAAAATACATTTATAGATTTACTCACCTGGTTATCCCAGTTCACCGGGCTACAATCCCAATCCATGCAAGTACTTGATTACATCGCCGCCTGGAACTGTTGTTGAGGTATGAAGTATACGAAATAACTTGATTCTTAACAAATAAGGAGTTCAAATAAGGAAAGATAGAATGATTTGGAAACCAATTTTGTTGCAGGCTCCGGTTACCTTTTATAGTTTTGTCATTCTGAAATTGTGTATAGTCAGATTCAAAAGTAATAATGCGGTGTATGCTGCGTATTTCGTCCCTTTTAACCCTGAACCTGCTGGCAATCTACTCGCGCGATATCAGCAGAGCCTTACTCAGACAAAATATTGCAACACTCCTGCAAACCCAATTTTATTAACACGGCTGTATTACTTTTGAATTCGACTCTATAGTCCAATTCAAAAGTAGTAGATTATAAAGAATTTGAGTTTTGTATGAGCTTTTTTTCATAAATCGTATGAATACGCGTAACACTCCATTACCATTCCTAAATCTAACTATGTTAGTTTCATTTCAGATTGACTTCACTGAACTTACTCTCACATGGGATACCTCTATATATCTCTATGATGATATTACGGATCAACTGCCTTTTGCCGTGTAAGTTAAGACTTTACAATCTCATTTTACTTTGTAAGCCTGTTTATCTTTTTTAAGTATCCGAAAATACCGTAATTTCATTTCTTTTCTTATTTGAAAACTTGCAAAGTACAAATTTCTATAAAAATAGTTTTTTAGTCTGACCCCTACAAGCGACATTAACGCAAGTCGCATCTACAAATCATTAGAAAATCAGATTCTAATGGTGTTTAACAACCTTGGAGATTCACCCGATACTATTTGGAAACTTAACTATAAACCCACAAGTACGTTTTGGGTGATGTTTTCAAAATAATATGAAAAGTGAAAAATAAAATATTATCAATTGTTTCGACCATTTTAAACAAACTTTTAGGTGATCCCGATCTTCGATGCCCTCCAAATTATCATTTGTATAACAATGTGTGCTATAAGGTTAGTAAAAGTGTAAAATACTTTAAGGATAAACCAGAACATCAGCTTCTCTTTTCATCATTCAACTAAAAAAGGATGAACCTTTTCAGAGAACTATAATCAGCGCCAAGAGTAATAATGGAGTGTAAAAAATTCAACGCTCGTGTGAGGCCCTTTTGCGAGCACCACACCAGCATCTAGCGGATACTCTCCGTTCAATACGTTCAATATTGTACTTTGCAAGTACGCGCGTGTATTTATGTAGTATTTGCAGTATTTGTCGCAAGTATTTACCTGCAGGTGTGGTGTTAAAAATGCTAAAAACACGCAAGTGACACCCCATTCTTACTCTCGGCGCTGACTATACTGAAAAAAAATTGGTACAGAGCAATAGTCGAATACCTTAGGAATACATAATCTAATTTTCAATGTTCTTTTAGAAATCACATTATTTGTAGTTATTTGGTACAGATTCATCTATTTTCAGTTTGAAACAAACAAATTGAACAGAACTGCAGCTGCTGCAAATTGTAAGAAGTACCCTGGTGGAAACTTAGTAACAATTCCAAACAGTAATGTAAGTATAAAAACTTTTTTAGCTTATTTAAATATAGTTATATTGTTATTTATTGTTTAAATGTTATTGTTTTAGAGCTAAACGATATTGTTTTACCCAAAACACTCCAATTTACTGATCTAGTCAAGTTTGCCAAGATTGTTTAGAACCATACTTATCGCAGACAACAATCAAAATCAGTACAACATAGTCCGATTCAAAAGTAAACCAGCCGTGCCACTAGAGTAGTATTGTATGAAAGTTGCTTATGCAATAAACTTCGAAGCTAAACATACTGAAAAATACTTAATAATTATTTAACACGGCATTTTACTTTTGCATTAGACTATAATTTTACCAATAAAAACGTATTTCTTTAGGTTAACTACTTTCTACTTGAACTTGAACAATACACATTCAATAATGATGCTGCCATTGCCTATATTGGCCTAACATGTGATAATGTTAAGTCTAACGGGGATACATCTAGTTGTGTATGGGACGACGGAACTCCCGCAAACTACCTTTCATTCTTTAGTGGTAGGTTTATTCTAGAAGAAAAGCTATATTATATGTTCTGAGATACAGCACGGAATCACAAGTGGGGCGCAGTGTTATGTAAAATGAATGTCGGTCGACGTGGTAGTTTTCTTCAAAAGTACATTCATTTTTATAACACCGCGCCCCGCTCGTGATACAGCGCTGGAAACCTAGGTCTTGAGATGACTCTATTTATGGTTAGATTCCTACCCTTTTGAAAAAAACAGTAACAGATTTGGCTAAAATTGGTGTTTCTGGAACACTGCATTTACCGAATCAAACTCCCAAATTTTTAATCTCAGTCATGTTCTAGAAGACACTGAAGTTTAGGTTCCCCTCCAGCCAACCCTAACACCCCTTGTGTTGACTATCATGCAGGGAACTTTGCCAGCATCACTTGCGACCAACAATACTACTCAATTTGTCAAGCAGCTATGGGAGCTTACCAGTAGAGACGATTTCCGACCATCTTTATTCAATAAATAGGCAATTATGTAACGAATCGTGTTTATTGTTGTAAAAAAACATAAATACAACCCTATTTTGTTCAGACAGTAATGTATAGTCTATAACAAGACTTCAGAGCGCGATGGTGTAAATAGGCTTCCGAAATTGTGTAAACCATAAACCACACCATCAACTGCAGTCTATTTTTGTTATGGACCATAGCAACAATAATTTTATAATGATTAATTTGTCGTTGAATGTCTAGACCGAGCTTCTACCATAACTTGAGATCCAGGAACAATATGCACTGAGTTTTGTAGGCAGCAAATTCGTTGTCGGATATTCCTGAAACTTTATTTTTCTGTTAATTTTAACAAAATTTGAACTGTAAGTTAAAAAGTAAGATATGATAGTGGACTTTGATCTACTATATGGAATTTCATTCCTTTTTAAAATTCTGAACGTTGTTTTTGTCGGTCACTTATGATCGAGTTTCATTAGAGAAAACACTTTATCCTTGGTGTAACGGACATATAGTCAGATTCAAAAGTAATGAGGCCGTGTGTGCTGCGTATTTCGTTATTTTTAACACTGCGCCTTTTTTATTATTAAACTTTGATAACAGGGTTTGGTTTTTAGAAACCGGCTATTGCCTAGGTGTGCGCGGTAGCCCAATTGTTAGAGGCTTCGTCTTATAAGCTAGAGGTCGATGATTCGAATCCACCCGAAGAAACATTTGTGCTATGAAATCCCCCTTCCTATGATTCCCTCGTCTCACATCTTCGCTTAAACATATGTGATCTCGTGTTTCCTAAAAACAAAAAACAAACTTTCTAAAGGGATTTTGCTTATCTGACTGCGCTAAAGAAATCATTATATCTCACATTGTCAGTGAACATTAAAAGATTCGTTGGATTATTGATTTGCTTACAAACCTGTTCAAAAATAAATAAGGTAATATTATAACAAAAAAGTAGCTGCCGCCGTATAAACTATTAATTAATAAGCTTTCTGGAGTTGGTTGTTCTTGTCCTTGACTTGAAAATTCAGCATATAAAGAAACAGAAACTTCGAATATAACCACGTAGCAGACCTGAATATAAGATTATGGTATACATTGGAAACAGTATTTGAACAATATTGAAATGGCTACTTTATGTATAGTCCGTTTCAAAACCTAGGCTGCAAGCGCGTTTGTAGTTAGCGTGCCGCGAAGACGGGCTTCCGGTTGTTCAAAAGTGCAATTTTACTAGGGCAAAATAGCTATTTCCCTTATAAAGCCGGCTATAGCCGCAAGTTAACTACAAACAGCGCATGCAGTCTAGGATTTAAAACAGACTATAAAAGTAAAAACAAGTTTCATCTATGCCCTTTCAAATTTCATAAAACAATGTTTCAAGAACGATTGCTTTGCTTGAATAGCAAATACCAAAGACAAAACTTCCGGAAGAGAACGTTTAGTTCAACGAAAAGTCAGAATAAAAAAAGTTATTTTGTATTTAGTTCTTCTGAATCAACCCACATGCAAAGTCAACCTTAACTCCTTATTCTTTTTGAATGTTAACTGTCCCTTTGAATAGAGAACAGCAAATAAAATAGGAAAAGTGACCAGGTTAAAGAAGCCAACAACAAAGTTATTTATTCTGATTACACTGAAATATAGACAATATATGACTTATAATAACTGATTGCAATGTTTTATAATTTGTTATGGTCAGGGTTGTGGACATAGTCTAATGGATAGTCAGTTGGTCTACGAATCCGTGAGGATGACAGGCTGTGGGTTCAATCCTCCCCCGTCCCAAGCCGGATATGGCCCCCGTGGGATGTAGCCCTAAAACGCTCTGGATCCACTGATGCAAGAAAATAGAACTTTGACGATTTGATAAAAGGCCAGAACGCTCCGTCATTTATCCATTAGTGCTGCAATACAGGAAAGAAACTACTGATGTAATCAGTAGTTTATCAGTAGTATAGTAGTTACTGTGATCCAAATATTGATAAACATTGATCGAAATTGAATTTCTTGGGAAATAATATGCTTAAAACTGTGATAACTCACAAATAAACTAGATATGTATTCTGTGAATACCCCCAAACAGCTGGATATAACGTTGATACTGACCAAATCATAGAAGAAATATCAAAAGTTTGCATAAAGACTATGCAAGATAAATGATATAGTAATACTATTGTTAGCCAGATCTAAAACGTTAAATTTTGTAAACTTTAGTTCAACTATAGAAAGGTATTGATATCGCATGCGGTCAGAAGAATACTTAAGCTTCGTCATATTTTCATAAGAAAATTAATGTTCGCGTAATAATTCATGAATACTTATTATATTACACTCTTAAGAATTATTATTAAGTTAATAAAGCAAAATCATGATAGAAAGTTGGTGCTATTCTAAAAATATTACCGACGCGGTCACTAGTTCCTGAGGCTCGTAGTGTGCGCATGCGATATCAATACCGTAAAGTAGTGTTATAATCCTTGTTAGTATGGTACTCTGAGAAAGATCGAGCAAACTACAAAAATTTTAGGATAACTAATTAGTTGTGCGGGGTATTTAAAGTATTTACCTATAGACTCCACAAGTATATTTCAATTTTAAGTGAATTTGAAAGCAAAATGTAAGGAATCCTGGATCGCAGGATAGTTTCCTTACCTGACACACAATTTTATTACAGATCCTGGGTGCAGTAAACGGGAATAAAGTATAGAATATTCTATGTATTGTTAACGATATAATCAGAGGCATTACTGTTAGTTCAGGTACAATGCAGAGGTTACCAAGCAACTAAAAAACCATATTGAGATTTATTGGGATTGTTATAGTCCATAACACAGAGAAGACTGCTGTGCGCGGTGTTGTGTAAGGTTTGGAAAACTGCTCGTTCTGTGGCAAAGTTGCAAAACTATTTTATGGTTTGCAGCCCTTTTTTGACGTTAGAAAAATATTATTGTACTAGTTTTATTTTGTATCGTGCCCAGAAAAAGACAAATACGTAATTGCGGAAGCCTATATATACCAACCCGCTCTGCTATCTTTTGCTTGTTATATACTATAATCAAGTTTAAAATTTCAAGTTTTCAAGTCCAATTTGCCAACTCCTACGACTACTAGTTCAGTACAATACATATACTGGTACGATGTTCATACCGAGTCCTAATCGTGTTTCCTACCTACGTTCTTAATGAAGTATGCTGAAAAATGTTGCAGAGGTAATTATAGTAAATTAACTTTATTATTTGCAAAATATATAATTTCAATAATCACTTTGTAAGTTAACTAACCCTTCTCCAGAATGTATAACTAGGTTGAATAATGGAAGTTAATGATAAAACAATTGCAATAAGTGTGACAACATCTCTTTGTAAACCACATAATGCAACAGCCATATGTAAAGAAAAAGAAAAGTTCGATTTCCAGCCGGATAAGGGGTAGGAACCCTGAAAAAGAAGAATTTAAATAATTCAGTCTTTTATTGTAAAGAACTTTGAAACCTACAATTAAGAAAAGTAATTCCACAGTTATTCCTATAGAACAAAACAAAATATTTGTTCCACCGGCTATATTATACCAATTACCAACATAGATTGTTGTGTTCGAAAGTCTGAAAATCAGGTTTGGAGCAAAGTTATAAGAAAAGTTTCTTCCATTTGGATTAGAAGTATTTTCCATTACTAAGTTCGTCTGCTATAGTCAGATTCAAAAGTAATAATAAGGCAGTGTTCAAAATTGAAAAGATACAAAAGCAAAAGATGTTTTGCTGAAAATTAAAGCGAAACGAATGAAAGCGGTGTTGAAAATCAAAAAAAAACATACACGGCTTATTACTTTTGAATTGGACTATATGTACCTGATCTTTATTTTAGATCTAACCAATTTTGGACACGGAAACATCCTTATAACATGAACTTTGATAAAACGTAAAAAATAAAAATCTTTTTGAAAGACCAAATGCTTATATTTTACTTTTCATAACAAAAGTAATAAAACAACTTACATAATAGGCACATTGGGCACACTAGAAGTGTTTACACCGTTAATAACAGACATATCTTATAGAGGAATATTAATCTATTGAAAAGAGTTTACTTCTTGCAATCAGAAAAGGTTAAAAGAAACAAAACAGGTGTGTCGGAGTGTCTAATTTATTCGGAGCGCGGTGCGATTATTGCAAATTGTGAACAAAAAGTTTGTACTAATCAACATTTGATTGAACAAGTTCGCATTGAAAGTGGTTCCGTGGGATTTTGCAGAAAATAGCTGGAATGCTACAAGAACGTGGGGGCATGGAAAAAAAAATGAATTTTAACCCTTATAAAGTTTTAGAGTTTGTTTATTCGTTTTACGAAACACGAGATCACAGAAGTTTGGAACGAAAAAGTGAGACGAGGGAACCATCGGAGGCGGTACTTCATAGCACAGCACCAGGTGGAGGCGGCGAATCAGAACAAATTTGCAAGAATTCTTCTTTCTGGGGATGCGAACCATCGACCTCTAGCTTATGAGGCGAAGCTTCTAACCACTGGGCCACCACGCCCACAGCTTATAGATTTACTGATGTAAATTTTAAACACATCATAAATCTGATTTTCTCTATTTAGAGTAAAGCATCCTGAAAAAGTGGTCAATGCGGTTAGCAACTAAAGATATCTTAAACTTCAGCCAAATAGTCAAATTCATAAGTTTCTCATAATTTCCGGAGTGCTTCAATCGATAATCTACAGCTGACTAACCTGGTTTTGCATTGGATTCCTTCAGTTTAGTAGACGGAATTCTTGCTTGCAAATGGAATGGTAGACATGTATATGGGATTTTGGGACGGTTTATGGGATTTTGGATGGTTGTTTTTTTAATGAGCCGTCCCTAAATCTCCATTCCCCAGCCCCATGTAGGGATGGAAAATGACCGGCTTCTCTCCCCTTGTCCCATGTGTACACATATGATAACTATAGTTTATCTCAAGACCTAGGTTTCCAGCGCGGTATCACGAGCGGGGTACCCTGCTATAAAAAATGAATGTACTTTTAGAGAAAACGCACCGCGTCCACCGATTTTACATTCATTTTTTATAACCTTGCGCTTCGCTTGTGATACCGCGCTGGAAACCTAGGTCTTGAGATGAACTATATAAGTTGTGCACACTACGTTACTGGATATGTCCCTGCCTACGTGACAAGTCAATATATGTTGCTGTTTGACAGAGGTGGTTATTCGGCCCGTCCCGGCCTGATATTTTTGAGCCCGGGCTAGGCCGGACCAGAATGCCGAAAATTAGGTTAGGCCTGGCCGTCCGGATAAACACATCTACTGTTTGATATCCAAAATCCCACTTTTATCTTTTTCACCTATCTTTCCATTTTAATGTTCGTTTAGGAAATTTATTCAATATAAATGTTTATTTAAATCAAAAATTTCGTACCCCCAAAGAGTGAATGTTAGCAAGGAGCCGCCTAGGCTCAGAAGATTCCGGAATTAATATCCGAATACCTGCCTCGAAGAATTCTATAACTTTTGTGATACCAGAGATACGGGAAAATAAACACTTTTTTATAATCAAACTCTTTATTTTACTAAACAAATCCATTCCATAATATGATATACTAATCTTATTTGCCTGACTTAGAAGCCTTCGTACATTCATAGCTCGTTATGGGCCTAAAATTTAAAAGATTGGAAATCTGGTAATCAATTTTTTCGTATAATCAAAACAAAATGAAATCTTCAACTTATCTTTATCAGGAAAACTCGAAAGTATATTGAAGTCGGAAATTGATATTAAACTATACATATTTATACCAAATTTTGGCGCGGTGTCCCAATGGTTACCATCCTCGACTCATAAGCTAGAATTCGATGCTTCAAGTTCCAAAAGTAAACCTTGCGATATACATGTCTTACATGGTAGGGGCTGACGGGAAATATCTCCCGTTCATATTGAATAACCATTGATCTTCATGGCAATTAAGATAAACTTTATACACTTGTAGATGATCTACATCTCCAGGACCACCGGTACGTTCATTAAACTGGAAAGTTATATACAGGTGATTAGATACTGCGGTATTCTGGTGCTTGTATAATTCAGACTTTTCTGAATATTTTGCGTGAAAATTAAGATATACTATAGTCGACGGACGAATCGCTTGCAGGTAAAGGACTGAGAATGTTGCACTGAGGCGCTGATCCGTTTCGGTTTCAGTCTATTACCCTTTAGTATCCGCGCTCCTTTGCAAAACTGACCGTATACCCTTGCAAGCAATTCGTCCGTCGACTATATAACAATAAGCTTGAATTGGTCTTGTAGTCTGTATAAATAGTTAGGTTTCTGGCGCAGTCTAATACGGAGCAGCTCTGTTTTAAAATTAAGTGGAAATCAGTGAAAGGGGAGCGCTTTCTACAAAAGTAGTACATTCGTTTTTTCAACACCGGTTCTTCCCAGGATTCTGCGCTTAAGCCAAGTTTTTGATACACACTATACCAAGTTTTATTGTAAAATATCTTTGCAAACCTGAATAGCGCCATAATAATTAGGTCCAGAATCACATATTATCTCGAGTTCTATGCAACCTGTCGAGGTGTTTGTGTTCAGATTTCTGAAAATTCAATATAGGTGTAAGAATAAACGTTTAGCGAAGGAAAAAATAAAAACCCGAGACAACGAAATGAAAGCAAAGCTTAATGGTAGAGTTTGCGCGCGCGTAAAATGTGGATACGCAGATTACACGGAGGAAAGTCATCGCCAAGAGTAATAATGAATGTCACTTGCGTATTTTTAGAATTATTAACACCGCAGCTGCAGGCAAATTGCACGCGCGTACTTGCAAGGTACAATACTGAAGGGAGAGTAGCCGCCAGATGCTGGCGCGGTACTCGCAAAAGTGGCTCAGACGAGCGTTGAATTCTTTACCCTCCATCAAAACTCTTGGCGCTGACTATATTACTCTAATCTGTCCATCGTAGAAAATTTATACGACAATGATAAATTTTGATTCTGCTGTTCAATATTTTATTGTATTTTTCCTCTTTACTCACTTAGTTGGATCAATTGCATTAGGCTTTGTTAAAATGTATCTTATATCGTCCAGTTCACAAGAATTACAGGCTGAAATAAGCTAGTTTTCTTCTTTTATTCACCTAGCAGTTTGCAGAAGTTTCATTTATAATTTTTCTTGTTAAAGCCGTGTTCACTACCAGCTCCGGCGGCAGCGGCGCAGACGTCGTGAACACCCCCTGCGGAAAATTTCCGCCTTTCTTGCCGTCGGCGGAAACGCCGCCGCCGCAGACCTTGTAAACACTAGTTATAGCTTGCTCACGTGTCTTCTTAAGTGTAGTTGTTTCAGATTGTTGGGTTGTTGTCTCCGGCTTAGTTGTTGGCAGATTCGTAGTCGTAGGCAGGATGGCTGCAAGACATTTAATCTTTAGTCTAACTCACTTTTGAATCAAGTAGGATTTGTGCCACAAACTATAGTCTATCTACCTAGGATTCCAGCGCGGCATCACGAGCAGGACGCAGTGTTATAAAATGAATGCCTTTGGGTGAAATCGCATCGACCGATTTTACATTGATTTTCTATAACACTGCGATTCGCTTGTGATACCGCGATAGAAACCTAGGTCTTGAGACAGGCTATAATTAAAATCAAAACAATTTTTGCTGGCAAGTTTGTGACCGAGTTGTTATTATGCTTATAATTTTATTAGACACATTACTGAAGTTTGCCGACCCGGTGACCGAAAAAATCTTTGATTATATTCTTTTTTATCTAACCTTGTTTTTTTCTTATTTAAGAGCTTAACCAAGAGCTACAGAGCAAGGGGCAAATTTCGTCTAAACACCTCTTGGTACTTCAGGTATTTCATGAACCTGAGTCAGGGTTACTCGAGCTTGCTTTGTCAACTTTGCTCAGATTAGGCCAGGTCATATTTCAAATTCTTCAGAGACCTGGCCGACACCGAGGCGGTATATAATCGGTAACTGGTATAGCCTTGTCCGAGATTTGTTTCTAATTCAAGTCAGGTCGGGTCAGTAGAGCAAATTTATTCTGAGTTTTAGATGTTTCTTAAGTACTTTGAACTGATTGTATTCCTTTCTTTTATGGCTACTGGCTCGGTGGTTGGCTATGCCTTTGTTATGGGCAGCTTTGTCGTAACAACAATGGCTAAAATCAGGGCCGAAAATTGTAGAAACGGGGGGGGGGCCCGTCCGGCCTTTTTCCAGTGACTTCTCAGGTTTAGAGATTCCTAGTTGAAACATTTTGCTATCCTTACTAGTTTTAGAAGACTTACTTGTTGTTTCAGCCATCGTGGTTGCCGGATCGGTCGTGGTCTCTGCCTGCGTTTTTGGTAATTCTGTTGTGACAGTGGTTTCCTGAACCGTTGTGAACTCTTGGGTTGTTGCCAGATTAGTTGTCACTAAACCATTCGTTAGATTTTTTGAATATAAGTCAAAGTTTAGAAAATATCTTTTCCAGAAAGTAAAATTAGAAAAAGGATGGAAAAAATTGATAGGAGCGTGGTTGCCCAGTGGTTAGAAAGTTCGCCTAGAGGTCGATGGTTCGAATGCCCCCAAAGAAAGAATTTTTGCAAATTTCTTTTAATTTCCCGCCTCCACTCCCTGGGTGCTGTGCTATAAAGTCCCGTTTCATGTGGTTCCCTCATCCCACTTCTTTGCCCTCAATTTATGTGATCTCGTGTTTCGAACTACTGAGCCACAACTCCCCTGTCTATTTGCGACCACCACCATCGACCTCTAGCTTATGAGGCGAAGCTTCCTACCACTGGGCTACCACGTTCCCTAATTAGAATACGAAACCAGATTGATCAAATTATCTGATGTTACCTTTGATCGTATCATTGACTGTAGTCGTAGTGGTCTGTCTGTGTCCTCTACAACCAAATGCAAATGCAAGACCACCTGTTATATAAAGTGAGAAGATCAACCAACGAAGCATTTTCAAATGTGTTAGCTTAATCCTCCGTAAACTCTGGAATACAGTCTGCTTCAGTATTGTTTTCAGAAATAATTTACTTTTGGGGGAAAAGATCCTAGTCAACGGATTTTTTATTCCTTTCTATATAACACCGCTACCTTTTGTAATATTGCGATAGCATCTAGCTCTACGGATCTACGAGTATAGTCAGCGCCTAGAGTAATAATGGAGTGTTACTTGCGTATTTTTAGGATTTTTAACACCGCACCTGCAGGCAAAGTGCACGTGCATACATGCAAAGTACAGTATTGAACTGAGGGTAGCCGCCAGATGCTGGCGCGCTGCTCGCGAAAGGGGGCTAAGACGAGCATTGAATTCGTTAAACTCCATTTTTACTCTTGGCGCTGGCTATAACTCTACAGATCTACGAGTACTCTTATAGAAGTTTATACTGTTTATTATGTATAGACGAAATAGAATTAATCTTTGCTAGAATCTAGTTTCTATTCTACGCATTATGCCGCAAATAGAATTTGAAATGGAATTTTTAAATGTCCATTTATCTATATCCGCAACCCCTTTACAGCTCTTTCAACAAACAATTTGCAGTCCGAGATATGCCTTCATATGAACGGCGGGTTACTGTAATCCCTACCAAATAAGACAGGTGCACCCTGCATAGAGGGCGGGGCCAGAGGTGGTTATCCGACCGGGCCGGATTACATGTTATTCCGACAAACCGGCCCGGCCCGGCCTGACCTCCAAAATTTCAGGCCGGGCCGGATGCTCTGGGCGGGGCTGCCTGTTGCTAATTATGCGCAAGTTCAATTGATATATTTGTGTCTTGGTGAAATCCTGGCCTTCCAATAGCAAAAATTTACTTTCGGAATTAGATTAGCAGGTTCGGAATTTTTCCTACTGTAAATGGCGGAACTTCAAACGTTCCATTTACGGGACCGAAAGGTGTCCATACTCCTAAGCGAACTTCTAACCAATTTTCTATGCTGCATCCAAGAATCGTAATGTGAAAACTAGCCTACCGTAACTATTGCTCTTGCAGAACTGTAGAATGGCTCTGATCCCCAATTCTTTTCTTTAATGTAATGCAAGGATCACATGTTTACTACCACATCGGGAATAATTCGTGCAATTGCTGATTTGCAAATATGGGAACTAAATTCATACATTTTGAAGAATTCACACCGTCCGAAATAATAATTCAAAGAATAATGATTGAATACAGCAGGAAACAGACGAAGTAATATCTTTGCCCTCATAAGTTTTTGTTTTCAGGGTCCGTTGTTGCAAATGACGGACAAGAGTGTATATAGAATCGACGGAAAGATCGCTTGCAGGGGTACACGGTCGGGCTACAAAGATTAGATCCTATTTTCTTTACAAAGGAGCGCGGTAAAATATACACTAAACCAAAGTTAATAGTGCTCCAACTCAATATTCACAGTCCTTTAATTGCATGAGACAGGTTTCACAGCAGTATCGTGGAGGAGCAGCGATATTACTAAAATAAAAGTGAAATCGGTGGATTTGGTGCCACTTCTTTCAGAAGTACATAACATTTTTAAGCACTATCTATCTCTACAGCTGCCGAATTCATTAGGCTACCCCAACCTTCCCCTCGATACCTGGGGTTAACATTTATTACCCAACCTTGAGGGAGGTGGGGGTTGGGGGTTTAGAGATGTAATTTCAAGTAATCACTCAACCAATAATTGAAAACAAAAATATGGACGGTAGGCTGCCACCTTCTTTTCAGAAAAGATTCATCTTGCAAAAAACTAAGCTAATCCATTCTAAGCGCAAAGGTTGGACCGGCCCGGCCCGGTGAGGCCCGGGAAAAAGGGGTCTTTCTTTTCGTCAATTTCTGGTGACCCAGTGGTGAGAAACTTCGCCTCATAAGCTAGAGGTCAATGGTTCAAATCCCTCCAAAGAAATAATTCTTGCATATTTATTCTGATTTGCCGCCCCCACTCCATGTGTGATGTGCTATGAAGTGCCGCTTCCTATGGTTCCTTCGTCTCACTTCTTCGCTTCAAATATCTGTGATCTCGTGTTTCGTAAAATGAATAAACAAACTTTTTTTAAATAGCCCTAGTGTAGTTGGTGATCATAGGTCGAGAAACATTGCACAATATTAGATAAGATGTTTAAACAATGTTTGTTTAATCAAATTCTATAAAAATGCGGCCTTGTTTGACTTTATTATGTGGGTGGCATTACTAAGTCTTTACCCCGCCCGATCTGAAATTATATTTACAATAAAAATTATAATTCTCTGGTGGTAAAAAACAGCTTGAATTTTTCGAAACACGATTTTCCAATACCGAAATAACAATAGCAACTAGGCTAGATCTTAATATTGTAATAATAGGTCTCGCGCCAAATATGGAAACGTTAGTATAGTAAAACTAACAGTAGTATCGACGGTTACATAAAATCAAATTATCGTCTGAGCCACTTCCAGTCTGCAGGTTCCGCGCGCGTGAAATGGTAGAAGGTGCGGCGTTAAAAAATGGGAATAATCAGGTTATATAGTGTGATTCAAGATGAATAATGGAGTGTTACTTGCGCATTTTAAGGAATATTTGCCTATATTTGCGGTTTTCGAATACATTCAGAGCCATTTTCAATGATATTATTTTTTAACACTCCATTATTACTTTTGAATCAGACTATACGGTGGTTTTTCTTTTGTAACCGATAATACCAAACCCGTTAACGCATAATTAACTAAATGCCAACAAAAGGTTAATATTTACCGGAAACTCTATTTTATGGCCACATTACATAACCATATATACCACCCACAAAGGTATTTATGCATCAGTCACCGGTTCTTTCGCGATCTTTTGTACTCGTCGGCTTGCTTTTGGCATTACTAGCAATAAACTGATTTTAACGACCGCAGTATAAAAGTTCTAGTTCAGAAAAGTTGTTCGCTTTTTCTCGATCATGCCAATTCGCATGTTTTTTACCCTCTTATTCCTATGGATGTTAAAGGTAACTAAATATAGTCTTTTCAGGATGAATAATGGAGTGCTACTTGCGTATTTTAAGGAAATTTTGCGTATATTTTCGGTTTTCGAACACTTTCAGGGTCATTTTCAAATATATTCTTTTTTAATCACTCCATTGTCACTCTCGAATCAGAATATAATAACAGCAATACTCAGCAGCTTTTTACGAGCAGCAAGTAGAGAAAGCAAAAATAACTTCCTATACCTGCATTTTTGAGAAGGCTAAACTATTTTATCCAATGAAGTATTTCACGGCCTATGAAATGAACAAAAATCCATACCTGTATATCCCACTATACAGATTCTCACTCAAGTCCTGTTAAGCCGACGGTAAAAAACGTATTTTATTTCCTGTATCACTCGTATCACACAATAACTGTAGATTTCTTCAGCGCTGGGTTTGGGCCATTCATTCTGGAATCTTCTGAGCAAAGACGGCTCGTTTCTAACATTTGGTCTTCGGGTGCACGAAAAATGGGATAAGTAGGCTGATTGTTCCCCAAGACTTCTGCAGTTACGGAGAGTCGAATCCACAGCCTCAGATCCTCGCGGATTAGGAGACTTTTGCTCTAACCACTAGGCTAAGACCCGCTAAATAGCATAAATATAAAATCTTCTCTGTTAATTTAGATATGCCAATGTGTCGAGCCTGTGTCCTCGGAATTCAGCAACAATCAGTCTTGTTTCGATTTGTCCCAGTACAATTTCAAACAAGGACGCAATCGGGTCTACGAATACAGACTGACTGCTAGACCAACGCGTCAGGTAAATATTCAGATTTATTGGATTTAAACGATAAATACAGTTCTCTGAGCTAAATTTCAAGCGTATTATCACAGCTATCGGAGAAATCCTTTTTGGACCCTTAGGTACATTTATCTTGGGATGACCAGCCAATGAATCGTTTGCGCGTTTGGTGGTAGTTTTTGTGGATTTATTATTTTTGTTTCTCGGCGGCGATGGGTTGTTGTTTCGTTCCTCTTAGTCCAACTGGCAGATCATTTGATTGCATCGCACCATAACTACCGGTTCGGTCCAGGAGGGTACCAGGGTGTGTGGGCATATGGTTCATTGAGCGTTCATCATCTACTGCCGACACGTAGGAAAGTATAAATTAGCGTATCTTGAATAGTAGACAAAACAATAGGAAAATAACAGAATAGAGTACTGGAGTGTTGTAGCCGACTCCAGTGGGTGATTCTCAAACCGGGGCGTCAATATATTATACCCACACTTACACGGGAATGGTCTGACCAAAGGTTGAGCTTTCAATGTGGGTCGATAGGGTATACCCAGGGAAGGTTTTTGAAATTTTTTCCAGCTGCTGAAGAAGCCCCGTTTTCGAGAT
>JAQGAV010001234.1:0-22465 GCA_034691345.1 Phasmarhabditis papillosa
CATCTCCAACTGGCCGTTCGTAACGACGAAGAGTTGAACAAGCTCCTCTCCGGTGTCACCATCGCTCAAGGTGGTGTCCTGCCAAACATCCAGGCTGTTCTTCTCCCCAAGAAGACTGCTGGAGACAAGGAATAAATCTTGCTCGACTCTAGCTCAATTTAACCCAACGGCTCTCTTTAGAGCCACAAATTATACTATTATGCCTTCTTTTTTAATAAACATATTCAATTGTTGCTTAATCTCACAAATATTCCCCTAAAAATTTACAAAATCCTCTTCAAATCCATACAATAACTATTATTATATCATTTTATTACCAACAAATATTGACAATAAGTTGCGCCGCGCAAGCGGTGCAACTTATTACTATACTTTATCAAAAATAAGACTATCTCTTTTACCCAAAAAAATAAACACTCTCCAACCGATACTAATTTGACTTTTTCTAGCTCGATAGCAACACTTTTTTCGTATAGTGCGTACCGAAAACTAGACCGGATGCGCCGTGCTGAGCTGCGCTGGAGTGAAAAATAATTATTCACCAAAAATCAGTAAAACCATTATTTTTCAAATATTATTTAGATGATTTTCGCTATGTTTTTTATTAAAGAAGTTGGGTATAGCATCAATATACGTTTTGGGATAGGTGCGCTGTTGCATACTCAAAGTCTTGACAGGGTAAATTCAGCATAACACCGAACAAATGCACAGGTTGGTTTTTTGCTTATTTCGTATTATTTTCAATTGTACCTTATTTGAAACATTGTGCAGAAGCAGTTTGCATTTGAGCACCGGAGTTTATGCTCAAATTTTTATTTTACAGCATTGTTTGCATTATTTGTGTAGGATTAGCTTGACGATACTACCAAATCATTCACGGTATTCTGCAACATAAAAATTTTGGCATAAGCTTCCGAGCACAAGTGCAAACTGCTTGTGCACAATATTTCAAAAAGGGTAAAATTGAAAATAATAACGAAAGAATAGCAAAAAACCAACCTGTGCATGTGTCCGGTATTATGCTGACTTCAGATTGCCAAGACTTTGAGTTGGCAACAGTACACTCATAACGAAACGTATAGTGATGTTATACCCACCTTATTTAATAAAAAATATACAGAAATTCATGAAAATAATACAAAAAAAATAGTTTTTCAGATTTTTGGTGAATAATTATGTCCACTCCCTCTTTCATGGCTCGCCAGTTTTGCCGCCTGATTAGCCGTGGGTCAAACTTGCGCAAAATCAGGAAAGCTTGTAGCCCAATTCCTACATTTGTTTGTTAATGAAGTGACAATTCTTTATATATATTAATAATGGGAATACACGAAACTATGAACTAGAAAACCTGCCGATCAATATTTTGGAAAAAAGTCGCGCGCATAGAGTACGATATCATGAATAACATGCAATAAAAAATATGTGTGACAAATAACAAAAAAAATCAGGAATCAGACTGCAAGCTCGGGTGAAGTTCGCCGTTTGTGTGAATGCTTTCAAATTGAGTGATTATGAGTTTTACTGATGTTTTTTCTATAGTTTTATTGTTTCATGTCATTTATCGATACATTTATTTGTATGTTCATTGTTTAACTAATCGACCATGTTGTCATTTCGCCACTATGGACCAGAACGCCAAGGATTCGCTGTTTCAGGTTTGTCGTCTGTGTTGTATTGTATTGGTATACTAATTTCCTTTCTTTTAGGTACGTGCTTTTTACTGGAACGATCCTGACTTCGTCTATCTATGAAATCAACCATCTTCCGGAAGTTTTGCTACCAGGTAAGAGTTGCACCCAACATAGCTTGTTAGGTATATCATTCGCAGACTTGCTATAGTTGGCGCATTCTTTTCTTAATATTTTAATTTATTTTTTAGACTGATTCGACTTTATAGATGTTGACTGAGATCTCAAGGTGAACCTTTGGATTCGGTAGACGAAAATGTGATCCGGGTACTAATTTGATCGATTTACAATCGGCGATGAGGATCTAGGACGAGGACCGCAATGTTCTTCGATTTAGGGATCAACTAGAAGTAACTGGACCTATGGTAGGAACCTTTGCTATTTTTTTAAAGTTGTTTTTATTACAGACGGCTATCATTAGCCGGTAGGGATACAATTGCCGTTTGTATTAAAGCTACCATTCGTCAAGCGGACAACTAGGAACATGAGTGGTTGAACCAGCACCACTGGTTAACCAGGTATCATTTGGCTTGTAGATTTTTCAGATATCTTGTTGGTATTATTTCTCACTATATCCTTATTATTTATTTGAAACAAGTACTGCACATAGCTTACCAACAGTCAAGTATACATTGAAGTCAGCAACATTCTGGACGGGGTCTTTTTGCTGGTTCAACATGAACTGATCACACGATTGTGATAGCATTTGAAAAGAAAGACTAAATTGGGCTTGCTAATCAATGGTTTCGGAAAATAAAAGTTCTTAGGGCAATCCAATGGCACGCTTATATTTAACCATATTTGTAAAGCTGTACTTCATATTCTGAGGTGACTTCACCTATGTCCCTGTGTATAATTAATCTTCATTAATTTCACATTTTTAAAAGACTTTCTTTTGGTTTTTGAAGAGGAAGCATTTTTGTACAAAACACTTACTAATGAATACAGAAAATTTAGTGTGAATGTAAGAATTATATGATAAGTAAATTATTTATTTACAATTCTGAATTATGCAATGGAAGTGCTGAATTAGGCAATGGAAGTGGCTTTCTTTACTGAATTTGCTTGAGGTTGGGTGAGCCGTCGCCGGATTCTATAAAGAAACTATTGGGAGAGGTTCTATTGTTTGTACTACTGATTTCATTACGGTTCTTTTATCTAACCTCCACAAACGTTACAATAAGGAACCAATTCTACGTTTTTCTACAGTAGCAATGACAAACAAGGAAAGATTAGAAAAACCGTTATTGTGTGTATCAAGAGCAGGTTTTCAATGCAGCATCCTGGAGGATAGCGGTGTTATTTTAATATAAACCCACCAATTTTTCATTCATTTGTATATAAAACCGCTGCTCCGCAGGACACTGCGCTTGAAACCGAAATCTTGATAGAGTATATATTAGGTTAACTGATTTGACAATCAGTAGCCGTGGCCCAGAAATCGGAATTTCTCGGGTTGGCCCGCGACGGCCTTTGCCAGGCAAGTCCTAGTTTTGGACAGTTTGGTCCGGGCTGGGCCGGCCATTGCCACCGCTGCCGTAGTCCGAGCCGAGTTATTCACTGGAGTATACCTAGGTAACTTAAACTAACTTTCTATCTGTTGAAACTTTTCTATACATTCTTTTATAATTCTCCAGTCTTCTTCAATTGCTTCACGAGTAGACAACTCGTACATTACCGCAATTCGGATAAGATGTTGATTGTCTACCTAATATAATTAATTTAATATTGAAATAGTTTACTTCGGGGGCGGGAATCCTGTTGAGTAAATAAGGCCGGGGTCTTAGACGTGCCAGACCAAATAGTTTGACGGGTTAAGATCCGGCCTGGTACAGAGTTAAAATCTGGGTAAGCCCCGGCCTGAAAGGTTTTCGGAAACTGTGCTAGTCAAATAATCAGTTTTTTCATTCCGGATTAACTTTATACTTTTTTAGTGAAAACGATCATACAAATGTCAAGCAACAATTATTCAAATATGTGAGTATGACAGCATTCTTTAAAACTGTTGAGATTTTATTTACTGAACAAACTTTAACATTTTAACTTTTACCTTAGTCTGGGTGAGGAATATTCTGTGAGTTGCATTTATATACAAACATAGCTTCTGAGTGGAATCATTGATTTTTTCTTGGGTCATTTCGGGTTCCTAAAAATAGTAAATGTCGATATAAAATAAACTTTCGAATAATGGTAAATAGGTTCTCCATATTTCTAAAAATCTCTCAAACCTTGTAGTAAAATGTCATTAGTCCGTAGTTGCAACCGAAAATTTGACAATTAGGATGTTCGGAAACAAGCTGAGTGAGGTATTTGACATGATCAACGTGCTGAAATAGATGGAGATCACACGGAAGAGAGCTACTTTACAGCGGAGTATTCCGAGAGTCAGCGATGTCAAATTAAATTGAATTTGCTTCAGAAGAAGACTCGAAATAAATCATTATGCTCTCCAGGATACTACGATGGAAACCAAGAAACCCCCGACAATATATCATAATTATATGTAATAGGAAGTCGCATCAGACTAGCCAATCAAGTCACGAGTTGTAGACTATGTAGATAACTTTCTTAATAATACAACAAAGTAAGTTCAATGTTATAAGATTTTCTTACAAGCCAATGAATTACTAATGTTTCTCTACTTACGGTTCTTATGTATCTTTGCAGTCCTTCAATTCCATAAAGTCTGAATACAAACCATGACTTCAGACTCTTCATACGGCGACTCAAGTGAATACCCCAATCACGAAGCTCAGAACTGCGGCCTGCAAATTTACGAAACTTGAGAAAATACATACGTTTGAATTGAAAGTTTGCTTTCAATTAGGAAAAGGAAAACTTATTCTATCAAACATATAGTCTGTAACAAGAAAATGGATGTAAGGTGCGGTGTTAAACGAGAGCTTTTGCAATTACGTGTTTCGGTTTTATGAAATACATGATATTTTTCTCATAATAAGCAATAAATTGCGCTTTTAATCATACCAAGAACATCTACTTTCGACAAAAATTGAGCAATTTCCAAAAGCCTATATAACACCGTACCTTGCAGTCTTTTTCTTGTTACAGACTATACCATTCTTTGAGATTAATTTTTCAGACTGGAAAATAAATTTTCTCGCTTTTACCCACCAACAGTTTTCAAGTAGAGCGGTGTTATGCTGAAGGCCCTTCTGAACTGCATATGTCTTTTAGTCCAAAAGAAACACTGAGGTGTACTATGGAGTAGCCATTTGGAGGCATTGCAGTTTAAAGAATCCACATGTTTCAGACTCTCTTGCTTAGGACGGAACTCTGGGCAAACCCAAGCGGAGCCAGCATAGGCGGCGTCGACGTGCAGCCATAGACCGTATCTGAAAAGGAATTGAGTAGTTTTAGGTTGAATCAACAATCTGATAAGTTAACTGTTTCTTCTAGCATTTTTAGTATATGTATGGTCTTATAAATAAAATACAAGTAACAGGAAGGAGCAAGCCTCCAATTCTTTTACAGTCAGATATGTTCAGTTTCAAGATAGTTCTGCTTGTTAATAGAGTCAGACCAGCCAAAGTGGGCCCGGTTGACATTATCGAATCCCAGGTCGGACCTGGGTGTTCCTTTTGACAGAACCTGGTATTTCTCAACTTTATTGATAACAATAACCTCTATCTATATGTTATAACCTACTTTTCTGCAATTGGCCAAATCGAATCTAAATCATCAGATGCACAAGTGGAAGTAGTACCAAGTGTAATATGAATATGGAAAGGAATAAGACCCAATGCTAGATCCTAAAAGTATTATTTTACTAAGTATGACTCCAAACTGCACAATAAGTTATTCAATCATTTTGGATATAATAAGGTATTGTTTATAGGTACAGCTCACGTTTAAAAAGCTCGAATTGCAGTGAAACTGTTGAGTTTTTGAATAATTTAAAAGATTTGCAATGTTTTCAGTAAATTAGCACATTTGACAATGGGTGAAAATATTCTCATTCTTCATTTATATTTCATCTTTAATGAAGTTTTATGGATTTTTCAGGTTCATTGCCCTATAATCTTTTCCCTTAAGATAGGTTCAGAGCTAGCCGACGGTAGACTTCAAAACTGGGCCAGGGGCCCAAAGTTATTGACTCTTCCTACCCTGGGAGAGCTCAAATTATGTAGTTCGGAGTTTCTTAAAATTATTCTTTTTATATTTTAGTCAGTTACCTTCTTGACTGCTTCTTCCAATTGTTCCCCGATAATGCCCCATTCATTTACAGCCGTTGCCTGGATTGGTCTAGTCCGAACTATCGCCATCTTACAGGCCTTCTCAATGCAAGAATGAGACTAAATTATATTTATTTATATTTTAATTATATATTTTATTAGTTTGAAGTATTCGTTAAATATAAGAAGTACTTTTCTACTTAAAATTGTTCTGGCCGAAATGTGGTGAAATGTCTCGGAGAGAGCTTCTACCAGCCAAGACCCGTCATTTTCCTACCTCTTTAATCCCCTCTCGGATCAATTTTGTAAGATTTTCAGAAGTGTCAAAAAACCACAACTTGGAAAATTAGTGTTTTTGTATTTTTAAAGTTTAAAGTTTATTTTTATCTGCTGACGCTGCGTAACTTACATCCTTACTATAATAAGCAACCAGTTTCTTAGCTACATCATGAACTTCATCGATGTTTTCAATCAAATCAAATGGCTCAGAATTGTTATTGGAAAGAATCTAAAGTTAGTTTTAAAGATTAAACCTATTTAAGTGTTGAAGAATATCGTAAATAATCTAGTAAACGTTTTCTAAACTAAAACTAACTTTAGTAATCATGTAGTTTTTGGAAGCCATAAGACAAGTAAATATGGAGTCGGAAGCGGATTCAGTAGAAGTACCGCCTCCGGTACTGTCCACCGTCACATCCTGAATAAAGATAATGTGTTTTAAATTCATGGAATTAGTGTAACAATAAGGTAAGCATCTCATAAGTACTCATGAATTACTAAGGCTGCATAAACCCATCGATCGGAAGGCTGGTGGGAAAGACGGAACCACAACATTGGCCACCTGTCCAGCTCTTAAAATTTCCAGGCGGGCCCTCTACTTTGACGTTAGACAAAAAGGTACATAATCCAATTGAGGACTGGAAATCACCTAAGTTTTCGCAATGGCTAGGCTTTTCAAAATGTTCGGCACAGTCTTATTTTCAATTCAGAGGACTATACTATTGAAATGTTATTGTTATAGCTAATCTGTTAAAAATTGGAAAAAAAAGTGTATGGAACAAATCTCCCAGAAGCGTTCATTTATTGGAATTTACCAGTAAAGTTTGATATGTCATTAACTAGAAACAGCCAGCGTTCGACTACCTCCTGAAGAGCAGCGTATATCGGATGGGAATAGTTATGGAGGCGAGAGAACTGCTTATATTACAGCGGCATGAGAGATGCAGACAGTCCCGCCCGCTTTGGTTGCAGATTGTGGATTTCGGTTCAATTACCCAAGTTTGAGGTAAATACTCAACCAATGAAAGTAGACCAAGTATTATCAATGGGCGCGGGGTAAAATTCAATCATTAGGACAATTTTAACCTGATTTCATTGAATTTTTTAGACAATTGTGAATCGATATAAATTTAAATATTGTATTAAAAAAGAATAGTTGCGTAACATCTTTTTCAAAGAAACATCTCTGTAATAGTTTCGTTAATATTATTTCAAATCTTTACGATTTTACTAACATCTCTCGTGAATTATTAGACTATTTTCCGGATTTTGGTAGCACTGGTAAACAAAAATTAAACTGGGCTTGCTAATAAATG
Source organism: Phasmarhabditis papillosa (assembly GCA_034691345.1). Lineage (NCBI taxonomy): Eukaryota > Metazoa > Nematoda > Chromadorea > Rhabditida > Rhabditidae > Pellioditis > Pellioditis papillosa. The sequence continues at coordinate 7,477 of JAQGAV010001234.1, forward strand.
CTGTCAGAGTATCCTTACCGAGAATAAAAGTTCTTGGGGCAATCCAATGGCACGTCCCATCCAGTTAACCATAGAGTGTTCTAGTTCTGGTAGAGCCGGACAGGCATCCCAGTGGAAACCAACCACACCTAAAGTGTGGATATTGTTGATACATATATAAGTTTAGATTAATAAGAACAGGTTGGGTGTTCATTGATTGATTTTAAATTTAGACCTAAGATATACTTTTATCCAAGAGTAAAGAGGTTCCTGCGTATATTTTCGCTTTTCTACACCGCACCTGCAGGTACTAAAATAGATTTAACACGGATCGACTATATTTATATTGCACGGCTCTGGCTTGGCGTGGCTTGATACAGACTACGGAAGAGTCTGAATGTTACATGCAAGAGTCTTCAATTTTGGCCAGTTTGAAAAACATTTTTAATCATCAAATTAAGATCAGATTATATGAAATTACTCCATCTAGAATTCAACTCAACTCAACAATTCTGAAAACCCCAAATTAGTAACTATACTACCCATAGAATCTAAGATGCTCAGGACCTGTCGGTTACTGTAACTCACCCATTGAAGCAATCAATAACTCGGCCAAACTGTCCGCATACGATCTATTCATAGGAAAATAGGCATGATAGCGAGGATGATGCGAATGGGCAATCTTAAAATTATCAGTTTCACCTTCTGGAGTAGTTCCTATAGTTCATTTGTAAACTCGGCCGTGATTATAAAGTTGGACCCAGTGGCCGTAGTATAGAAACGCCAGGTTGGGTGCCCGGGCAGTTTTTAGCATGCTCGGGCAACAATTCTCAACTGCTCGGGCAACCAAATCTGGCCGGGCACCCATACGGGCGTTTCTATACTACGACCAATGGCCCATTGGGGCAAACACCTCAGGTATTGACCATTAATTGAAGCCAAACTATGTACTTTCTCCTCAATTTGCTTCAATATCAATACATTCGGGCTTTCACGGCCCAAGCCGGCTGTTGTTGCCCGATCTGACTAAACCCTATAACCGGGAATCGTCGTACGTTTATTAAAATAGGATGAAATTTAAAAGAAACTTTCGAACTATCTAAGGGGGGGGGGGGGGCACTACCTACCATGGGCACTACTTTCTCCTTGAAATCCTTCATAATATCTTCGAAAGTCTCGGGAGTGGTTGGAGCCTTTTCAGGTATTTGTGAGTAAAGATGACCAGGAGCAAAAGCTGAAATATAGGTGACTTGTGAGAGGATTACGGTAGTTTCAAATTGAATAGAACTGTGTTTTTAATTTTTGCTTTTACTTGTTTTGCTTTTGTTTTTGAATTCTGCTGCAATTGAAAGGCTTTTGCTTTGCTTACTCAGACAAAATATTGCAACACTCCTGCAATCCAATTTAATCAACACGGCCGTATTACTTTTGAATACGACTCTAGTATTTTAAGATACTATATAGGTTCTGTTTAACGGTAGTCTAACCTGGAGTAACTGGATACTTCCACGAGTTGTTTCTATAGTCAACAGTCCACTTGGCAACTTCTTCAGCAAACGCCATAAACTCCTGATCGGTGACCGCTTCTTTGATTTTCTTTAATAAATTTAATTATTTACCAAGAATACTAATTATTAGATGCAATGCTAAGATTAAAAAACTTTTACATTGATGAATATACTCTTTAAAAAGTCAAACATAAGTTTTAGGACTTCGGCAAACTTTCATAAAACTCGAAAGCTTAGGGTATTATCAATCTCTAGATTTTCTTTCATAAATAAGGTAATTGAATTAGTAGTGTAATAGTTCTTTACTAATCTATCCCCAAAGTTACGGCTGTGTTATTATGAAATCAGAAATGGGCGGGTCTCCTTCCTAAACATATGACACCCCGGCAACGCTCATACCGCGCAGTGCTGGCAAGAGCCGGACCTCCTACCAAAAGTTCTCGGTCCAGGCCGGGCGGCACTTTTGCCATTGAATAAATTATGCTAGAAATGGAAAAAAGAAAATGGAAAAGAAACAAGCTAACAATGAACCGATGTGAAGTTGTAACTAGCCGGACCGTAAAAGTTTAGTTCGCGGTGGTCCGCTAAAGAATAAAAAAAGGCCCAGCTCGGTGTCACCCCTGTACTTACACTCTCCATAGATCTCTTAGGCAGCAACTTCTTCTTCTTCTCGACTTCTTTAATTTCAATAGGCTTCAGTAGCGATGCAGCAAACATTAGAGGTAGATTTGACAACATTTTAGAACTTTATGAAATTTCAGCTACTTATTTTTGCTAGCAGACCAATCAATAATACGGATAGGAATAACAATATTTATGAGGTTAGATCACTGGATATATATAGATAGCTCATTATATAGAGGTCTCAAGTTTCACCTTGCTCTCCATTCCTTGAGATCAGATTCTTCCATTTCGATCCATTCCATGGGCTCCATCATCTTGGGATCTATTCTTCTCCGTGGGATTTATCTTCTTTCTATTTGAACTACCTTAGGGTCACTTAACTATAGTCTCGGCTAGACCTCAACACAGCTTATATTATTTCACATGTTTCTGCTTTTATGAATAATTCTAAAAAAGGCCGATCCTTCTAAACAAGACTTCTTTAACTCATAAACCCAATATCTTCTATAAATGATCGAACAATACATATTCCATTCTATTATATCTCTTATTCTATTGCAACAGGTTTTCTTGTTAAGCAGGCTTTACAAGAATATAATTCTTCCAACACACTTCTTACTTCAAAACAACATTTATTTCGATTTTATTTTACCTTGGACTGTTCTCTAGTTTTATTTTCTTTAGTTGAATTGTAATTTTGTCAATTGTGTTTTATAATATCTTTTTATTTCCAATATAAATAGTAATATTAATGCTTTTAAGGATATTATGCTGACCCGTGCTAAGCTGAAGGAGTCCCGTATGCGCCAGAATCAGTCAAATTGGGGAATTCCTGTAGATTCGAATGTAAGCAACAAATAGCTTAATATTTTAACTAGCCACTTTTTGGAGATGTTCATCTTTTCTTTCATAATCAAATCTAAACTTGATTATAATCTTTTTCTAGGGTATATATGGAGTTGGTAGTGTACAAACTGCTCTAAGTAAGAAATTGCGTATCCGTTCAAAGGACTATCAAAGATTTGACATTATGCACTATAATTGGTGGGTTACTAATGTTTTCTAGGGCTTATATACTGAGATTATACAGCGTCTGTTTAATGGGAATGTTTTCCGAAAATGTAGTTTTGTCTCAGCCTTCCTGATCCAAGTCGTCGTAAAATAAGAGAGAATTTCCGAATTCGTATAAAAATGTGCAGTGGCGGAAACTTCACGGGCCTGCCGAGAAATTCTGACCAGGGCCCGTTGCAATCCCTGACAAATTGAATCTTTTCAGGAATATTTCATGCAAAAGGGTAGTGGATGAGGAGATTCCCTTATATCGGATCACAGCAGAGTTGTCGAGTCCCGTCTTTTGCTTTGGTGATAGACATTTATTGAATATCTCACTTGAATCAGATGGGATAATATTTTCACAGAAGGTTGGTTCTTGTTTACATCGACCTTAACAATTGTGGTTTAGGAGTTTGAGTTGAAGATGTCTAAGGACAAACAATTGTTTGAGTTCCCAGTGGATCCGGTTCGTAATTGATCTGGCACTACAATAATATAATTACCTTTCTAGAAAACATTGGCTTTTCTCAGCAAAGTTCAGGTGTTTGGAAGAATCGAAGTCAAGGACATCACATACTTATCGTAGGTTACAGCTGGATAGGGGTGGACATTTCTGGAGCCCGGCCCGGTTTTCGGATTATTATTTTTGGATTACTAACAATAGGAATATACTGTCCCGGCTCAACTATATTGATCAAGGGCCGGCCCGTACTCACCCATGCAGTTGAAGTTGCGGAATTGCATCTGATGATGAGAAGAGTGATGTGAATTTGCGACTTAATTTATCGGGGCTCAAAAGTGTATAGTCGTTTGACAAAGATTGAGGCCAACACCTGGAACGTCTCATGCTCGTCCGAACTGAAAACCATGGTTCCTGCCCTTCACCTAACCTTTAGAGAACTCTTTTATTAACCTGTTTTATTAACTTTGATATATGTTTAGGACTGATTTCATTCCTAATAACGAACACACCGACTTCACTAACGAATTGAAGCCACACGATGTAGTATTGGTAGTCGGAGACACCAAGTTCTATGTACTTAAGACGGTTAGTTATTATTGATAGCATACTTCATACTTCAGCCGTAGCGTGAAAATCATTCCAAATCGTTCAGATATTTTTTATAAGGGTCCCCCCTTATGTTTCAAAATCTTATGGAAATTTTTTTTAATCCACACTGCGGCTGAAGTATGATTGATAGTAATCAAGTGAACACTATTAAAAGTGTTATTCTAGAATGGGAGGCAATTGGTATTGCGGTTTATGTTGGCATATATTAACGATTTTTATAGTGTTATTGAAACATATTACTATTTAGTTTGTGGATAGTTTTTTGGAAAAAATATTAGGTTTAAGCGTTATCCTAGTATTAGATTCCCAATTTCTGAATATATCGTAGCTGAATTTGTTACGGAATGAACACTGTTTTGTATAGTTATACTTATTATGACAATACTAATGATATAAAACATTTAACTTTCTGATTCTAGATTTTGGCTATGCAGTCCCGTTACTTTGATCGACTCTTCTATGGTGACTTCAAAGAAAGAACACAGACTGAAATCGAAATCAAGGAAGTCGATTCTGATGATTTTGCCTTGATGCTAGCGCTAATTCATCCTGGACGATCATCCAAACTAAAAGTAAGTGAAAGAAATATATTTATATTCTAAACAAACAAAAACAAAAAAAGAATATTTGAGCATCCATTTGTTGTGTACCTCAGGGATGTGGCAGAGACCAGACGGGCCGACCACCGGCCCGCTTGCAAAATATTCCGGCCCCTGTCCGGCGAAGACGATCCGATCGACTTCAATTATTTAAAAGTTCCCATTATTTTGAAACCATTATTCCCACCCGGCTCTACAGCTCTACAGAGAACTATATAGGTTTACACCATTCAGTTTTAAGTTGGCTATTAAGAATTAATTTCTTGATTTAGAAGAAAATGTTAAGAATATGCTAATGATGGGTGACCGCTTCGATATTCCGTGTCTGATTTACAGAGCAGACAACTTCTTTGTAGTATTAGTGAGTTTCACTTTGTTTAACTGAAGTCCACCCCGTGGACGTGTTCATCACAAACATAATTTATTTCCTCTAATCGTATATATCACACTATAATAGCAGATTCCTTCGAGACAGGGCTTCGGCCTTTCTTTTCTTAAAAAAAACAGAGACGGCTCCTTTCTAACATTCAGTCTTCGGGTTCACGAAACATGGGATAAATAAGTTGCTGGTTTCCTAGGCCTTGGGCAACTACGGGGAGTAGAACCCACAGCCCCAGATCCTCACAGATTTTGAGACCGCTGCTCTAACCACTAGGCTAAAGCACTTCAGACACAGCCTCATAGATGGGCAAATTTTATGATATCCCCAAGTTCATTTCTTGCATTCCGTTTTGCTGGTTAACCTTGTCTTTTTAATATTATTTGCTGCCGGTGCAAGGACCCTTTTGTTCATAACTTGCTTTTAGATAATAAATAAAAAAGTTACCTCTAAGATAAATATATGAAAGTCATCTGTAAGATCAATCTGTGGAAACGATTGAGGAATACTGTAGGAGGCAGTTTTTGGGTGAAACAGCTCGCCTTAAAATAAGCTGCTGGCATTTAATTAGGGATCTCCTTGACTTTAACCACTAAAACTTTCTGCGATTGACAACTACTGTACCCTATAGCATACACTTAAATAGAAGAATTTTAATATAAAAGTTTTTTTCAGATCAAAGCCATCGTTGTTGCTGCAATCCTGATGATTGGGAGTTAATGGACTATATTGAATTAGCGGACGAATACAATCTGGCAACAGTTATGGTAAGAATGTCTATGCGTGTGGGCAGCGCGATATTGAAGTAGTTAGATGAGTGTTTGGTAGTACATAACTATGACTTACTGAATACAGGACGTATAATCAGTCATATATTTATTTGTTAAAGTTTAAAAAACCGGAGTTAGTTAGTTACGGAAATAATTTATAATTTAATTTTCCACATGTGTACTTATATAATATCTTCAACTGGTATTATGTTTAATAAAACTATAATCATGTATACTTTATAGATGTCTTATTTGAGACTGCTTGGACCCCTACCTTTGACCACCGAGTCCTACTATTATGAGTAATACCGCGAACGATTCAGTCGCTTATCCAAGAACACCCTGACCAGTCTGTTCGGACAGAAAATTCCAGATTTCAAACCAAATTAGGGTACGTTTAAAGCAGCCTTTTTGGAGAAATCGTGCCGGGCTGGGCCGAGGCCACAAAATTTGAGAAACGGCCTGGCCTTTCCCAGTACTAGCTAGCAAGATGAGGTCCCTAGGTGCGAACCTAAATGACTTCTCACAAGAATCTATGAGCCGTAACGGTTATATTTAATTTGAGTGTTTATTTCTGTTATATGAATAACTTGTGGTTCCAAGATGTGTCCTTATTTGTCGGTAAAATTCTGTTGGAGAAATCAGAATTCTCAAATAGTTATAAATTTGTATTACATATAATTGCATTTCATGATGTTTGGTCTTCTTCATTGTTTTTTGTTAGTAAAATTCTCGTTTGCTGTGTTTTTAATTGTTTCAGTTCTGTTTATAATAAACCTATAAATATACCCGTTTATCCGTAAAACATGTGAAAATATACATAACAAGATTATACAGGCTAAATGGATTCTATCTCTTCTTTAAATTGTCGTAGCCAGTACGTCCTATACAATCGTGAGGTATCGGCTGTATTCTGAACGGATTGAAAGCGCTCCGCGGCCTCTTCCAGGAGTTCGGGAGTTATCTAAATCATACACAGTTAATTCAATAAAATCCTTTTCTTAGGCTTTAATCATTATATTATGTTAAACTAGCAAAATACAGTATGAAAATTGCCTTCAACAGCTGATTTTGAAGTATATGTTCGCTGTTTTGCTACTCGCCCTGAGGGAAAGGGTAACTTTTCATGGTGAACTAAATTATCAGCCAGAGAATTACAAGTATATACGCAATTGCTAAGCCAGACCGCCGGGCCGGATGAGGGTAGACTTTTTGGAAATATGTTGACCCGTCCAAATTTGCTGAGGAGTTTGCTAAAGTAGCTGGTTTATAACGAAACGCAGAGCTGGTAAACCGGCGGGTATGGCCTGGGTTCCAAATTCTATGCCGGGCAGTCAGCCGTCAGTTACAATAATGTAAATGATGAACCTTCACTATGTAGCGAAAGGTCGCTGGTTCGAATCCACCCCGAACCTGTTTATGTTTTGTTATTTGTCAATATGTTAATTGTGCTGAGAAATCGCTATTTCAATTTACATCTATTTGCTTGTTAATTACTGAAAAACCAATTTTTTGAATAAAAAGCCTTGAAAACCGGCCTTCCCGTAGCGCCCCGGCTACCCCGTCCGGGGTCCAAAGAAGCACGCCGGGCGAGGTCGAGCCGTGCCGGCGCGGAAAGGCCAGGCCTGTTTAACAGCTCTGACGTGACGTACCTCTTTAAAGTCATTTACAATCAGCACCCGCTCTCCTTCATATAGTTCTCTGATTGTGCTATTTAAGACTACCGGAATAGCACCCAAAGCAATCGATTCCCAGCTGAAAAGGAAAATTTTATGAATAATGTTGTCAAGTGGTAGTTTTCAGAAGCCTAACTACTATTATTTTGTATTTTTCAAGTTTGCCTTAAAATGTTTACAGTAATGGGGTTTCAACGACTTTAATGCATTTGACCGAGATTGTGCAACTTCGTGAACAATTGAACGAATTCTATCTGGTATAGTCTATCTCAAGATCTAGGTTTCCAGCGCGGTATCCGGAGCGGGGCGTCGTGTTATAAAAAATGAATATACTTTTGGAGAAAACGCACCACGTCGACCGATTTTACATTCATTTTATATAACACTGCTCTCCGCTCGTCATACCGCTCTGGAAACCTAGGTCTTGAGACAGACTATAGTTATTGTAAACATCTGTCTGTCTTACAATAATTAACTTATATATTTCTAGTAGGCTAGCTGGAGGTTGGGCATTCGGCAAGGTTTTAAAAAAAATAACCTCTCTCATTGAAACGTTAAAACGGTGTGCCATTTATCGTAGTCATTGATGGGAACGGGTAAGCCCGGTCCCAATGAAAAAGTTTTGCCCCAGCCCGGGACGTCCCAGGAAATTCCCGCCCCTGAGCGTACCATACCTTTTGCTAACCCGAGATAACATTTACTTACGTTCTGTGACAGTCTATCCCATTTCCCAATGGTGAAATTACAAACTGCGTGTTCGAAACAATACCCAGATATTCTTGTTGAGTGTTAACGATTTCTCTAGAAACATATATAGTTCGATTCAAGAGTAATACAGCCGTGTGAAATTACATTTGGCGCAGACGGAAAAATAAATTTTCGACTGAGACAAACGAAATGAAGGCAAACCTGCAATTGCAGGTTTCGCGCGCGTAAATTGCAAGCGGGTGCAGTGTTACAGTAACTAAAACACGCAGATTACACGGCGGTAGTACTTCTGAATCTGACTATATATATATGATTGACAGAATTTGAAATGCTGCAGTTTAAAAAATTTGCTGATCTTCATAAATACTCCTTAATTCCGACATACTTGCAAGTAGAGTTAATTTCCGATTCCTTGTCACAGAATTGCTCCCATACGAGTTTTCGATTGGGATTGGTGTTTCGAAAATTCACAAAGACTTGGATAGTTCTGTTTTCGAAGGGAATTCTGAAACATTACTATATAATAATCTATTAGGCCTCTGATTCCTCGACGATCAAAGACAATGCCGACATCCTGTAGCTGCAAAAGGCTTGGAGTGAAAACCAGAATATTGCTTATTACATGTTTCATTCAATGTAGGAGCCCTATTTGCTCAGAATATTCCGAAATGAATGACCGAAACAGCGTCACAGAAATGTATTATTACTGTGATACGAGTGATTCAGGAAAACATAGATTCATAAAAACATCAATAATCTAATGGTCGGATAACTTTTTAAAAAGTTAAAACGTGTTTTTGAAAACTAATAACGACCCACATATTCTTCTGAGCTTCTACAACTAGTTTCTGGTTACCGTGCGGCCATTTTGAATTGGCTAGACCAATAGGTATAGCCGTCAGAAGCTCGTGGTCAAAGTCCTTGTTCTGAGCATACCATCGAATTAGCTTCGGACTTCTGAATAGATATTTTGAAATGTTATAGAACTTTTTGATCAATATAGGTAATCTAGCGTAATTACACTTATAATTATTGCCTACCAAATTTTCCAAATTAGACCGTATTTAAGAGTATTTATTCTTATGGATAAGTTATAAGATAAGTATTTATTCCTTCAAAATGTGAAAATCCATTTCGCACCAGCTCGATATTGTTGAGTTTTCCATTTTTGGAAAATATTTTTGTTTCAAGGTATGTTGGTAAACAGTTAACAGTTACCAGTCAGATATTGCTTACTTCAAAATTTGCTTAACCATTCCGGGTGCCGAACTATCACTATCATGTGTAATCAAAATGAATCTAGCTTTAATCTTCGGAAGAATTTTGGCAAAACTAGATTGATAATCTGTTTTGAGGAAGATAATATCGCCTCTGCTGACGTTGGGATTCTAAAAATACTGTGTTTAATTATGATTTAGTTATAATAACAACTAAAAAAGTAAAACTTATAATTATATTAACAATATTATTCTATAAAATAAACAAAAGACAATTTCTTTTTCGTGTATAAATGAAAAAACAATCGCATAACTTCAAATTTCATGAGAACTTGAATACTGCCATTTGTCTTTTCCCTCTCTCTCGTTCCAGCGTTAAGGGGTGTTCTCTCGCCGCTGGTCAATAGCCATCAGAGATACGCTGCACTACATACCATGTATATATAAATGATTGAATGAATAATGAACTGTCACGCTTAAAATTGTGCCACTAGCGCCGCGCTAGGGTATTCCACAAGTGTGCAGATAAATTTAGGTAGAACTGCTACCTGGCGCTCCCGGCGACTGTGTATTAATATCTACCATACATTTTAGTTTTGATGATATATTGGATATGTGTTTTTAGCGTAGTGGTTAAAGTTACTCGAGTTTCCATAGCTCGAGACGTAATTTATTGGAAGACATGCTTCGTGATTAAATTGTCGACTCCTCTGGATATTTGAACTGTTTTGGAAAATAAGCCAAAAGCCTACTACGAATAAACCTACTGCTATTCTGTGACAATTACCATTCAGATAACTAATTACTATACTCAAAAGTATACTTCTTTAAGTTTTTCTGTTAGTTGAACAGTTACGTCACTCACATTTGAAAACTTCCTGAACGCTTCTGTTGAATTAAGATTATGATCCGCTATTTGCCTAAAGAAGTCTCCAGACACAAATGGTTCCTTATTGTTCAGTTGAAAACTGTATAGAGGAGATGTATGGTTCTAAAAATATGATATACAGTCTGGTAAACTGGTGGGTAGGTCTGCGGCGCAAGCAACATAGTACGGGAAGCGACTTCGCGGCCAATATAAAAATATTTTATCAAAAAAGTAGTAAAAATAAAAAAGAAAGATATCATGTGAATCATGTGAACAACGGTGTTAAATAAAAAATGGACATACGGTGACTTGGGTGCGCTTTTTTCAAAACTATTTTTAATAGTCATTTTAATGCAATACCACTCTCTCTAAGATGCTGCGCTGGAATATAACGCGGCAGGGACTACAATTAAAATGTTAACTTGTTAACCTAATTTTTAATATCAATATCAGCCAGACTTAGAGTAGATTAACAAAATACTAGATTTTCTACTGTTCATCGATACTCAACGCTCAAACTAACCAAATCGATTGTTCTATTGATGATATCTCTAGAGAATGGAATTCTCCGTGACCGACTATTATCCTGAAATGAATGATAAATATTATCAGAAGCGGACTTGGAGAAAACGATTTCTACCGATACACAATTTTCAATATAAATGGTAGGCAATCTTGTGATGTTGGCAGCAGGATACCCGGTTTGTATAGTTTGTTCCAGGCCAATATCCTATAGAGCAGTGGAGTGGTATAGTCTATCTCATGACCTAGGTTTCCAGCGCGGTATGACAAGCGGGGCGCAGTGTTATATAAAATGAATGCAAAATCGGTCGACGTGGTGCGTTTTCGGAACTACCCCGAAACGTAACTGGCCGAAACAAAACTGGTAGTTTCGTAACTGGCCGAAAAATAAGTATGGGTACATGGATATGAACAACTCAATTTTTTCTGAGTATTTTTATTGTAATATTACACCTCGGAACCATAGATAGCTATGCATGGAAAAAATAAAATAAAAAAATATTGATTTTGAATGAAGTTATGAGAGAAAAATGCCAAAATAGCCAAAATTTGACAAAAACGCATTTGTTGAAGGCATTTTCAATCAATTGTTTATTTTCTTTTATTCGATGCATAGCTATGGTTCCGAGGTGTCCTATTATAATAAAAATAATCAGAAAAAATTGAGTTTTTGATACCCATGTACCCATAGTTCTGTTTCGGCCAGTTACGAAACGGCCAGTTTTCTTTCTACCAGTTCACGTTTCGGGGTAGTCCCGCGTTTTCTCCAAAAGTACATTCATTTTGTATAACATAGCGCCCCGCTCGTGATACCGCGCTGGAAACCTAGGTATTGAGATAGACTATATAAAAATAAATGGAAAATCGATGGTTTATGTAAGTATTTTCTTCAAAAGTACTTACATCTTATTCTTTTCTTTTTTGTTTACCTCTTAATACAAACTATGAAAACTGATATGCAAGTATTAGTTATAATTTGCAATCAAGCCGATGTTACCTTAATTTCGATATGATTAGGCACTACATATACATAAACAATAGCAAATGTTGCCAAGCAACATAACAGAAAATACGGTAGAAATAATTTCATTCTACGACGATTTTATATCTGAAACAAGTAAAATGAGTGAATGTCTAGATATACTGAGTCGCTGGTACATTCTTATGCTTTCTTTTGATTTTCTTTTAAAATTAATGCAAATCAAGAGCATTTCGAATCACTACGAGTCGCAAAATTAGGTCGCAAAAAAAATCATAATACGTGACATGATTGGTGCCAGACGGGTGCCAATATAACCGGCGGTTAGTAAGCTATAAATTATCTCAAGACCTAGGTTTCCAGCGTAGTATCACAAGCGTGACGCATTGTTGTAAAAAATGAATGTAAAATCGGTCGACGTTTTGCGTTTTATCCAAAAGGACATTCGTTGTTTATAACACTGCGTTCCACTAGGTCCTGCTATGGACTATAGATAGTTAGTTAGGTGGTCAGAGCTTATAATAAAGTTTTAATCACGATAAAACGATTAACGAAAGCAGTAAAAAAGCAAAACGATAAAAGTAAGCATGAAACAAAAAGGTGAGGTTAGGGGGTTGAAAATCAGAAGTGATAAATTTACCGCGGTAGTTAACGTTTCTGCATATGAGCACAGAGATTTTTTAGTTTAAACATTTAGAATCATTTTACCGATTAAGCCATATTTGACTTTGTGGCAAACAAACAAACATTCAAGTGCATTTATTATAGTCTATAACAAGCAAAAGAGCTCAGGGCGCGGTGGTATAAGAAGGTTTCCGCAATTGCGTATTTGTTTTTCTGGACATGATACAAAATAAAACTAGTACAATAATATGTTTCTCACAACAAACAAAACATTGCGCATCGAACCATATAATGGAAGTCTAACTTTCTCACAGAATGAGGGATTTTGAAACCTTAAACAACACCGCCCGCGGCAGTCTTTTTTGTTATGGACTATAGGTTAAGATAATATGGCGTGTTATGAATAATAGGCTTTTTCAAATCTTTTGAAATCTTTCTGTATCTGTCCTATTTATTATATCCATGTTTATGGTACGCATCAGACCTAGATGGCTATCCGATGTAATATAATGCGAGTGAAGAAGTCGTCTACGATCCTTATCAAAATGTTGCGTATAGCGCAAGTATTTAAAAGTATTAAAAGAGTATTTTATTTCCTGTATCACTCGTGTCACAATAATAGTAAATTTCTTCGACGCAGGGTTGCGGCCATTTATTCCGGTATCCTCTGAGCAGAAACGGCTCCTTTCTAACATTTAGTCTTCGGGAAGCATGAGTTTCATCACACTCAGAAAAAAATATATTTAGCACAGTTCGAAAGGAAAAGGTGCTGCGAAATCAGCCTTTTTTAAATGAAAATAATATATGAATCCACTACTAATATAGTCGACGGTTAAGGCTTGTGCAAATCTATACGGTACGCACTGCTAAATTGATTGGAGCGCGGCCGAGCAGTGGCGCGCGAAAACACGGACTGGTCAATGATGCACTGGATAACATCACATCTAACTTGTTTTTCAGAATCATTCAATTTATATTAGTGAATATAACTATTATGCGCTTTTTAATTTGAGCACTCAGACTTTTAACTTGCATATCTTTGCCCGCCGACTATAGTTCGATTTAAGAGTGAAAACAGAGTTTTAAAAAAGAATCTTGCTCCATTTTCGAAAAAAAGATACATGCAAAAATACCCAAACATACGCAAGTAACCCTACGTTATATTCTTGAATCAGACTGTATCATCCAAGGTCAACGCTTCAAAACATTCCATAGCCAAAATTGTATAATATAAACTAATAAAGAACGTTTCTGTTCTGACCGGACATGATTTCATCTACCATATAATTCATCGAAAAGGAAAAAGAAACGACGCCTCAGTTTTATCTGCAGAGAATCTCACATAATGACCTAAAAAGTGACGCGGGAGCGTCTGGATTAATGTTCAAAATGTTACTAAGAATGTTACCATAAGCAGACCAGCCAGCATGCCGGGTCCAATATGTGGGTGAAAAAGCAATCAAAATATAGATTTGAATAAAGTTCATGGTAATGAACGAACGAAAAGACAGTCTATAGAACATCTAGAATTCTATACTACCCAGGCCGGTAGCCTTAATTATATACAAAGCTCCAGCCGACTCATAACCTCTGTGGACTGACCGCTCAGATTTAATTAACTTCCAGTATTTTGAACTTGTTTTATAAACTATATACCTAAATAACCAACAAATACAGAATAATAACCTTTTCCGCAAGCACAAGGTTACTCAAAGTTGTGCGATTTCTCTTGAGGTGCACGCTTTTAGGTTTTTTATGGAAAAACACTTAATAAATCATTTCTCTAAGTTGTCTAACGTGTATTTTAGACATATACATTATTCTTTTGAACTGCAAACAACCAACTACTGGTGAACTAATGTTGTACTCTGTGAAAAGAATTTTTCTTTTGGAAAAGTTCATTGAAAGAAAGTCACGACGCTAAATGGAAACTAGTAGAAAGAGAGAAAGAAAGAAATATATATTATTTATAACCGGATTCAAAACGAATAATGGAGTATAGAAAATTATTTACAAGCGAAACGCAATTGCGTACAAGCAGTTTTGGCTTGAAAATAACTTTCTACTTTTACAATACCTGGGTACCATCTATAACCCGTTTCGAATATATTCGGCGGACAAACGATATGCAATTTAAAGGTCTCATTGCTCACTTTAAAACGCGCAAAATAGTTTTATTCACTACTATAAATTAATGGTTTCAGAAAATCAAGTTGGTTTTGGTGTTCTCTATTGCATCATTGACTAGTCCGCGTTTTTGCGCGCCATTGCTATGCCGCGCTCCAATAAAATTTGCAGTTCGTACCGTATACCAGGCCTCTCACGAAAAGCCCCAGCCCGGTCGGGCTTCGGCCCGGCCCGGCCCGGTGAAGAAATTTCAAGGCCCGGCCCGGCCCGATCGGGCCGGAGTG
>JAQGAV010001235.1:0-22441 GCA_034691345.1 Phasmarhabditis papillosa
CAACGCGATTGGGTCGCATTTGGGTTACGGTGGTTTCGCGGCGAGACCCAGACGTCTTTGGAAGTTGCTGGAAACAGTCCAAAATACGTGCGAAAAAGCATCAACTTTGCAGCACAACAATTCTTAGATTTTGTATGATATAAAAGTTAAAACCGTTTTTTAGACGAAACTTCGACAAAATATAGATAACTCAAAAGTTGCAGCGAAAGATAGTAAACTGAGGCATGGGTGGTCGAACTCATATATGAGTTCCCATTATTTTGAAAATGGACCGACTTGTTGCAACTATTTAGCGGCGTTGCCCCGTTAAATTCCCGCGTCTGACCTAAAAGAAATGGGCAAACATATATTGGGTAGCGTTCACCTAACCTTATTCTCATCCACAAATTCCACTGTAGGATAGAAAGGTGGATTAGGCACAATTTCGTCTACCCAGGAGCACAGCTGAACACTCCGAACTCGTTCTTCATAGGACATAATCGGAGAAGAACCCTTGTAACGAAGACAGTCCGAATCAGAAACCACTGAATGTTTGTATAATTTATAGTTGCACTAGAGTTTAAAGTCAGCCTAGTCATTTTACAAATCAGGAGATCGCAGATGTTTAGAGAAAGATGTGAAGCGAATAAACTTTGCGAAGCGTGAACTCAGAGCAATAAGGCACCTGTGGTGGGGAGAATTCTGTCCTAGAGGAATCTCAACCATCGTTCTCTAGCTTATTAAGCGAACCAAATCTTCTAGGCACTTCAAAATCCCCCCCCCCCCCCCATAGAGTTATAGAAATGTTTTATCTATAGCCTTGTTTGCTAATAAAGCCCTTCTCTCAATAAAGTTCTATGTTTAAGGCACTTGTGTAACGACCCTCAAAAATTTTGCAAACTTTGAAATTCTTTACTTTGTGCTTGAGGTCTCTAGTGAATGGAATAGGGGGACTCTATCTAGCTATGCTTGATTATCGCATAACTCCTTAAGGTTAGTATATACCAAAAAAAGTACTACCACCGACCTCCCACGATCAAATATCCATTCTTAAAGGCCTGCTTTGCTTGTTTTAGCTGCTCCACATGTCCGTAGTGGAACAAGTCGTAGACTCCATCCGCGTAGATTCGAACCGGCAAATCTGAAGTTCCTTAAGTTGGATTTACTCTTATAATGTATAAGCCTAAGGCTTCATTGTAATGAATAAGATTTTCAAACTATGCAGCTCTGAGAAACATTTCAGTTTCTTTATTGCAGGTTGCAAACAACTGTAGCAAACATTTCCTTCTAAACTGCATTTGAAACTACTCGATTACTAGTAACTCATAATAAGAATAGATTAGAAGTATGTGATTTCCAAAACTCTAAGCTCTAAACTCAGTTTTACTTTTAAAAAGTTTTTTTGTCGAATTGAACTAACTAGTCACTGGCAGTCCAGTAACGGGCTGGGAGTTTTAACTGTGCGGGTCGAGTCAAATACGGACTGGGCTGCAAAATGTTGACCATGTGTCGGTCCCGCCCCACTCCGGATTGGTGCGGTTCCCAAATTCTATCATATTTCTTCAACTCTGAACTTGAGGAATGACTTCAACGCGGGGTAATAAATTGGCTGGCCGGCACGTGTCAGGGTCACAAATCTCAAATATTGCTTGTGCGGTGTCGCAATTTTCACATCTCCGGGCAGGGCCGAGACATGAAAATGTTTCCCGCCGAACCTTTCCCACTCCTACTGCCATCTACAACTGTTATGGATAAATCTGATTAGGTAACCCTATTAAACGATGCGAATACTATAGCTAACCTGGATCTTTTCTCATAGCCTCCATAGTCTTGGGTATAAAGACAGTCATTGTGTTAACAAAATGATAAAATTCTGAAAATAAATGTGGTAAAATGTCCAAAAATGAATCTAAAGCCAAAAAATCGCAACGTTTTATACTGTCAGTTTCGAAAGAATAATCAAAGCCTATGCGGTTTTCTAATCAAAACGTGGACGCCTGTGAGTCGGCAAGATTTTATAGAATTCATTAAAATTTGCTGCCACAATGCAATGGTGATATTGCTCGTATAGTTGCAGGGATCAGGTGTAGGAACCAGGCATTTCGAAAAGTGCGGGCCGAGTCGGGACGACATTTCGAAGAATTGATAAAGCACGGGCCGGCCCGACTCGGCCCGCCCTTTTTCTATAATGAACATTTAATAAATTGCAAAACTAATGTCCTCGGCGGGGATCGAACCTTGGCCTCTCGCAGGCCGTGCTGGACAGTGCAGAAACTTTGAATAAGCGGGCCGGGCAGTGCTTATTTTCTGCTCCCAATTCCCACACCTGGCAGGGACTTGATACCATTCATCAATCGGGGAACGGTTAATCTACCTGCAAACGATAAAAAGGGAGATTAGGATGAATGATACTAAATTAGGAAGGCAGTTTGGTTGATTTGAAGTTAGTGATTTTAAACGATATTTAACATACTCATCCGAATGAAATTACCTACTTTTCTATAAGATGTACAAAACTCAACAAAGGTTTAAAGGTTTAACTAAGAAAAACTATTAAATAATATTGTTTACCACTAGGGTGTGCTCAATAACCAGTCATTTCCGCAAATTTATTACCTTTATAGATAAGGGCATCCATACATAGACGCACAAACAACTAACTATTCATGTTCTATTTAGATTTTGAACAAAAAACAACATTAAAAACTGGCAGAAGTCCTGGAATGTATCTTTTCCACTAACTTTACAGCGCACTTAGCTTAAAAGCTCCTTTAATATACCTTAACGTAGTTTTAAAAGCACTTTCTGCTGTTATTGAAATGACATATTTCTCAACTAGAGATATATACCATCGTATAAATCTTGCAATAGCTGTTTTTCAATCACATAGATTACTGGTTATATATTTTTTGGCCTTTATTTTAATTTAATTTGTAAAACTTGTTTGATGCTTTATGTAACCCTCTTCAATTATTTCTTTATCCAGTGTCTCCCACTTCTATTACCATAGATGCCAAAAAGACAAGGCCGGGCCAGGCCCACGTTTTGAGGAGGCGGAGCTAGGCCGACCAAAGCCGGTCCGGAACAGCCCGGCCCGTTTTGGCCTGTGAAGTCACATTGTTTACTAAACCGTCATCAAACACTATAAAACATGGCCAAGCCAGAGTGAACAGGGCATTGAACAAAGCCTAAAGTAGCAAACAATGTATAATTCTCACATTTCCAATACAAATATTAATGATAATAATATATAAAATATAGATATCGATGCTACATTTTTTAAACTTGGCCTGGGCTGTTCTGGCCTAGGCCAGAGTCGAAAGTCCATACATATTAAATGACGAATAAAAAGTGGATGCAGATGCTTGTACCACTGGTTACCACGACCTTTACAGTTTTTATAATAAATATTTGTACAATAAACCTTTACAAAACATGTCATCCTCCCTGAACTGACAATCTCAACTTTCGGAGAACTTGTGATTTTTTTTCCGGATGAATCCAGAAATCATGTCTCTTAGCATCATCTATCCGTATGATAACGTATAACCCATTTGCCCTTCAGAATTATATCGTTTCACCGATGCCAGTCTAAAGCTGTTTGATTATTTCCACAGTCAAGTACTGAAACAAAGATAGGAAAATAAAAATCTTTATAACCGCGCATACATATACAGGGCAGACATGAAGTGAATTTAAAATGTCTGATCTTGATAACTATCTAATACAATCTTTAAAATCTACAGGTGGAATAATTGAACTTACTATAGAACAGAATAGTACAATCAGCTAAGTCAATAAAATCTATCTTACAACGTTTCATAAGAAGTGGAATGTTAGGTTTCGGATGGTACAGTGGAGACAAAAGACCAGCTAAGATCTTAAATGTAAATATAAAAATATGTTAAGCACTACATCTACATACTACACCTCTCGCGATATCACAATGATGAAAATAAGAACTAATTTATCTACTTCTTGTCAAGGAAATCCAAGTTCAGCTTGAAGAATACATATGGGTAGTATTCGTTTACTCCTAGGGACATCAGTGCAGGAGAGTCTTCGAAGGTCTGAACAGATGATTCCATTACATTAAACAAAATAAAATCTTACATCGATAGGTCCAGCAGCGGATCCATCCAAGTGGATGTATAGTTTGTTGAGTTCAGTTCTCAGTTTCTTCTGGGCACTCTTTCCGGGCTCGACAAGGGCTGCTTGGAAGTTAACGGGAAGTCCATATCTGTAAGACGTACATTTAATTTTGAATACCCTACAACACACAGAAGTTAATGTAATTGTTCACTATGACGTACAAAATGAATTAACTAACCGTAAAACGGATTCTACGAATACACGGAGAGCCTTGATGTGGATGTATGCGGCAAAAATTTCTCCGAAATTGATCTTCAACCACCTAATGAGTGGAGCGTACTGGCGCTGCTTCTCAGCAACAAGCTTGTCGCGCTCATTCTTTCCTGCCTTGAGGGATTCTTCGTCATAGACAAAGTCACGAACAGTGAACCTAAAAAGATACTTATGTTTGAAACAACTACCCGAAACTAACTTGTTTTCACGAGCACCTTGTTTGAACTCTTCGATTACCTTCTTGAAGAGAGTTACCGAATAGAGAGCATGCTCTCCCTCTTCAGTAATCAAACGAGAGGAACCGGGCACAACCATCGATGAAAGAGTGGCGTAGCGACCTTCCCAGTCTTTTCCGAGAACCCTAAAAAAGCACATAAACGAATTAAGCTGGTTAATGGTTACCTGGGTACAACAACCATGAGAGTCTGGAGATATTCAGAATTCATAACGAAATCATCAGCTTTGACAATATCAGCAAGATCCTTCGTGATAAGAGATCCGCTAAATCAGTGCGTGACGTTTTGTTTCAATTTGAAAAGCCTACGTTGTTTTTCTGTCAATCTGACTAAGATTATTCTTCAAGTTGTTGTAGGCAATAGATTTTGCTTTCAAATCATTGTCGATTTGCGTGATTTGCTAAACAAATATTTACGAAAAAACTATCAGTTGTCGATACCTTTCCAATAATCTCGGAGAGAACTTTGAGCGACTGCTTCAAAGGGTACTTGGCACCTTCCCATTGGAACTTACTAACATAAGTCTTCATGTCCTCTAAAGAGTTATAGTAAGTATGGTAGTCAAGAATGTAAACTGATAAATTGACAAACAAACTCACTGTTTCCAATGGTGAGATTCTCAGCAAGTTTACTCTTGTCGTCCTCCAAAACATCTCCAAAGTACTGAACCAACTTGCGGACTACTCTGAAACAGATGGCATTATTCCAAACATTCCTTAAGCAAACCCTTCAGCAGTGGTATCCAATTTAGCCAAGTCATCTGAGAGACCAACCAATTGATCAAGTGTACCAACCTAGAACCTATATGCTTATAAAGTTTGCCGCCTGCACTTTTAAATTACCTTGAGATCTGGAATACCGAACTTGTTCAAAACAGCTAGGCTAGATGTGCTGCGATTCAGCTTCTCCCAAGCATCGTTGGCTCCTTTTTCTCCAGGAACGGAAATCAACCAAAATTCCCCAGAACTGGCAGACATCACCTAAATTTTTTATTCATTAATCAGTCTATACAGCATAATACAACAAGATATGAGAGCATACATATAAGATCCTCAAAAGTTGAGGATAAAATGGTTAACTCTGAATACAAATTTAAATTGAATGCCTATGGTCTAGACTAAAAGGAATGTATGAAGCTAATGTAAGAAACACTACGTTGAAAGTGAAATCAATAAAAGTACAGCAATATTCCTATGGGAATACTACAAAATCACAGATAAAAATACTATAAACAGAATGAAGATGACGTGGATCAGCAAGTAGCCATGAAGCCGACTTATGAAGTTCCGAGGATCAGAGCGACAATCATACCGTAGAGACCAAGTACTTCGGAGAAGATAAGGATGAGGATCATACCGACGAAAAGACGGGGCTGTTGGGCGGTACCACGGACACCGGCATCACCGACAATTCCGATAGCATATCCGGCTCCCAATCCACAGAGACCACATGTAAGTCCGGCAGCCAAATGCGCGAATCCTTTATTGAGATTGTATCCAGCAGATGATGCAGTGACTTTTCCTTTCAGAACCATAGCTACGACAAGACCGTAGATACCGATGATACCAGCCATAATAACTGGAATGACGGACTTCATGATCAACTCAGGGCGCATGACACCCATTGAGCAGATACCGACGGCAGACTTAGCGGTTCCGTAAGCAGCACCCAAGACGGTAAAGATCTGGGCCGAAGCGGCACCCATATATCCGAAGAATGGGGCATATGCAGCCTTCTCAGCAGTTTCCAAATCGTAGGACATGTTTACCTTAAAATAAAGCGTAAGACTTACTCTACAAGATGGAAGGGAGATATCATTGCCCATGATCAGAAAGATTATGAACGAAAATTTGAAATGGATATAAAAATATATAATACAAATGAAATAAAGAACACAATAATCGAAACGAACATGATATTTCTCGAAATGCAAGCGATGAGATTTAGAAATGGAAAAATCTAATTTTAATTGCAAAGTTTGAATGTTATGTCATCATCACAAACTTGAAGAGTAGATTAAACAATGATCTATTTTTACTTTATATATGATAGAAATGAGGATTTTTCCTCAATCTACAGCCTAAATAACTATTACTGACAACACGCAACGTATTTTAAGCAAAACTTTGAGTAAAATCAATTCAAAGTCCGACTGAAGGCGCAGAGATCGATTTTCGGTCTTTGCGGCCACAAATTCACTTCGTTCCCGACGAGACCAATGTCACAGACCTTTAGGAATTTGAAAACCGGAATTCACAAAATTTCAACAGAAAAATATATTTGCGAAATATGAAGCAAATTTGATAATCGCCGTTTGAACGTATGTCTCAGAAATGTAACTCCAATTTAAGCTCTTCATTATTCCTTTCGAGGGAGGGAAATATAACTTTAGTTTGATTGTACTGTTCAGAAATCAGTGAAAAGTACTAGTCATGCTTGTCCCGAAATTATTCAGAAAATAGTTAGCACGGAAACACTACAACTGAAAAGCCTGCACAGCTTCCGACAGCTGGATATTTGTCGTGTGTTCAAATATATAAGATTATCTGTTGTGGTTAATAGGTTATTGTTAGTAACTTCGGTGGGTTGGTGAGACAGATAAAGAAATATAATGTCCACTATGCAGACAAAAGTTTCCATTGCAAAATTGATAGGTTAATAATATGAACTGAATCCTCGTGGCGAACTATTGGGTCGCAACAGTGAACAGTTAGTATGGAAACTCCTACAACTTTGACTACAGATTGATTTGAATTGTATACATTGTTACCTTACTAATTTAACACAATTAGAGAGATTATTTGCTTCCTTATCCCTCGCGGGATTATGCATAATTACACGATCGTCGCTTAAATTATTTGGGGTGGAAAGAAGATTTTGATGCGCGCTAATTTCAACAAAAGATTTGGCGCGAAAGTCACTTTTGAACTATTTTGAGGTAAAATTTTCCAATGAACCGACTTTTTTTTCTTATAAGTATTCACTGTTTTTTATAGTTTGCTCCAGCTATAGTTTGCTCCAGCTATTGAAGTTCGTTACAGTGAATATTTTGTCTTTCTCCGAAATTCATGGGAACCGCTTCATAATTTTCGGCCAATTTCAGAATATGTCATCAGTTCTCTCTAATAATAATAACAAAACCAAAGGAAACGTTGGCAAGAATCTATCCGGAGGATCAGAATTACTGGAAACAGTGGCGGATGAGGTAAGACACGAGATTTTATTTGGCTAAATGTTTTTTTTCAGTCTACTAAGTTGAATGCGCAACTTACAGAGTTTCATGCAGAGTTCTCCAAGTTTTGTAGTAGCTCACGGGAGAGCATGTTCCTCGACGTAATGAAAGGTTTGTAAAAAAGCGACCGAGCGATCAGATATGCTATGCTTCTTTTCAGATGGAGTAACTTTTGATGTTCTCGGCTCACTTCGTCCCTATTATACGCGATTGAATGATTTTATCATGCGCATTATCAACCTGCATGAACAACTGGAGAAGGATGTATGTTCAATATTGTAATTATTAATGTCACCTTTTTTTAGAAACAAAACAAGGATTATTCTGTCATACAAATTTTATCTGAAGGAAAGAAGATAGGCAGTTATATTGAAATTGCATTGAACTGCGCTCGAATGAATATTGAAGAAATATCTTCTGATACCAAGGTCACAGTAGCTGATTTATTTATTTTCATTGTTGTTTTTTTTCAGTGTGTCTCGGTATTGCAGATTCTGGGAACAACATTAGATAATCTGATCGAAGTTGTGCAAAATAGCATGTATAAGAAAGAGTCATCTGACCTGCACTTGTATTTATCCGACGTATGCATCCATCTTTACATATTCATGTAATATTATTGTTTATAGATGTTCGACGCAGTGAAAGCCGCAGTCACCGAGCCTCTAGACACTACTATTCTGATCAATATAGATAGCCTATTAACAAGATGCCTATCTCAAAATCAAAGTTCTCGCCTGAAGCAATCCGCTGCTGCCTTATGGAAAGCCGTTTTTGCATCTTCTAAGAATCTTGAGTACTCTGACAACTTGAGGTTTGCTTAACCATGAGTCCCAACTATGTTGCCCAATTTAGACAAGCTCTAACTGCCGTTTCGAAAAAGTATCCTATTGGTGGATTTGGAGATGGAACTTCAGTAGGGCACTATAATTTTATCTTTCAAGAAATCACATATTTTCAGTTCAACGACAAACTAATGAAGTCTCCATTCACTCCTAAAGCGAAAACGCCAAAGGCTGCTAACAAAAAAAGGCATTATTGTTTCCACTACAATATATAATTTCTTCGCACTTAGGGTTATGGCGCTGCTAAACGAAGATTCTGTCGATTATGTACCAATTGTGTCCAGCTCTGCTAAGAAGATGAAGTTGACAGAGCATCAGAAGGAAATGTTCCTTGCACAGCGGTATAAACATTAATAGTTGGTCAGATAGTTAGTTACCTGGTATATTTTAGCGAGCAACTTCCTTTTATGGATGAAGATTCTGTGCAATTGAAAGGAAATGTTTTGTCAAATATTAAATCTCAGTTTGACGTTGAGACTTCAATGTAGTTTTTGTGTTGTTTCTTCGTTTACTTTCATGTTTTAGCGACACGATATCGGCATCTCTTCCCAGACCGGGAAATGCTACGACACTACCTGCAGATATTTCGGAGAATCAGATGTCTGGAAAAATTGATGAGCCGATTTCCGATACTGTGAAAGATACTAGTTCATCCGAGGAAATCATCCCGGTTGCTCCTGCTGGCGAGAATACTGTTGACGTTGCCAGTGAAAGTAAGCAACCTGCTGTTAGCAAGAAAAAGAAGCGGTCCGTTGCTGTCAAGCTGGATTTTGATGTGAGTCTCCATTTTCATATAGTTTTCAGAGCTGCATTTTCTTAGTGATGCTCCGTTATTGGTCATCGTCTCCTAATAACAAACATTTCATACTCAGAAAATCTACATTATATAAAATATTTCCAAATATTAATTTTTGCACCACTATTCAAACATCACGCATTTGCTCTATCTTTCTATTACAGTCGGTGAATAAAAATATACTGGAAAATGACGATGAAATTTCTTTGGCCGAATTGAGAATCAGGGAGAAGAACAAGAATCACATGAAACGTGTGCGTGTAATAAACAGACGAACTTCAGCAAAACATATAACTAAATGCCACTACACATAAGCTTCCCCATCGTAATGTTTCATCTTTCTAGGGACTGATTATCGCACATTCATGCTGCTCATAAACTTTACTTATTTACAGGAAGTGGACCACGGTGATGTAATTCAATTATTATCGTCGTCATCGTCTTCTTCAACAGATAGCTCTTCCATAATTTGTCTTGATTCAAGCGAAGGCGGTGAACTGGACCAGGATAGTAGCGACGCACCATCGGTAAAGTCTAGAAGAAGTTTGGCTAAGGTAGTTAATTTTTATTCCCAATAATTCTTTAAATTTTCTAGAAAGCAGTTCCGAAGAAGTTCAATCCACCCGCGAAAGAGGTTGCTGATTCCAAGTCGGCCACTTCTCATTCTGAAAAAAAGCAACTGGGTCGTCCGGGAAAATCCCAGCTGGTTGAAAAACTGAAGTCTTCGAAATCTGTGGTGGGTTTTACGTTGTTGACGGTCAATATTCAGTTCTTATTTCAACAGGCAAATGAAAAAGTGAAAAGAGAGGACGAACATTTCTCGTTACTGAATTCTCCCGGAAAGGAGGACACCGAAACTGCACTTTCGAAGTCCAAAAGCAATGCATCTTCGGTGCTCCGAACGTCGATTGAGCAGTCTTCCAATGATAAATCTCAAAAAACGGTAGGATTTCGGTTGATATTCTTTAAATAATGATGAATTTTCCAGGTATCTGAGGAAACAGGAAGTGAAACATCAGCAGGCACTGATGAACCTGTGAAAAAGGCCAAGTCTTCTGTTAAACGGCGCGGCAGACGAAGAAAATCAGCCATTTCAGCGCCCTCGGAGTTGCCGGTTAGTTTCTGCTGAATTTTTTGATCGATCACTGATTCGACTGGTAATGTGATGACAATTTCACGCAATTTGACGTTGTTTCTATCATTATATAATTTGTTTCATAACAGAGTGCTTCTATGTCTGCTGACAGTGAAATGCTCTCGGAATCTACACCACCATGTCCTGCAGAAAGTTTGAACACACCTGAGAACCGGTCGCCTGAGGAAACTACCAAAGATGTCGCTCTTGAAAAGGTTGGGTTGATTAAAAATTAGTTATACTGTTTGCAAATATTCAGGTCAAATTAAACGATGGTTCAAGTCAAGTGAACACACCGATGAAAGCTTATTCGCCAGAGGATTTGACTACTCCGGAAAAGTCTGTCTCTGATAGCCTGATCACCACTCCACGAACTTCTCTGGGTAGATGCCATACACCGGGTATATTAAAGAAGTTTGATACGCCAAATGCTTCAGAGAGAAAGGTATAATTCTATATTTTTAAACATAACTTGGTATGTTTAGCGGATGCGTGTGCATTTCCGAAACGTGGATGGTGAAGCTTCGTTGGACGGCGTTAGTGGAAGTACTGATGCTTCAATTCCAGTTGAAGCAGTTGCAGCTGTAAGGACATTTGCGTTTTTTATCATAATAACACATTAATATTTAGGCTAGCGCTCAACGTGGCTTGCCAATTTTCAAAGAACTGTCAGAATGCACTGATTCTGTTTCCAAGATTCTCCCCAAATTGCTACCACCTATTCAAGCAGGGTTAGTTTTCATATTCAACCCAGCTTACCTATTTTTATTTAGCGCTACTTTTATAAGAAACATTCTAGAAAAGAAAAAGATAACAACTATTGGGCAGATAGCTAATTTGGATTCGGAAGCTGTAAGAACCCATACGCTCTGTTTTTTGACTGCTGAATTTTAGATTACATCGTTGCCATTCAGAAAACCAAGATTGGAAATTGTGTATGCGGCGCTCGAAGAATATCATAAGTCGATCACTGGACCTGTCCTCGAAGCTCTGTCGGATGAAGCTGGTTCTGATGCTGATATTACACCCAAGGTTCCATCTGATGCCATTAGCAATGATGCTTTAGAAGACAATATTGGTATATTTCATATATTTGTGTGTATTCATTTGTATGCTTTAGAAGCCACTGAAACCGATACGTGTGAAGACCTTACCACCGATAAGCAGGATAACATTGTTGAAATGATATCAGTCGAAGCTACTCTGAACAACGAAGTTGTGGAATCAAGTCAAAAGTTATGGAAAACTGTGATTGAGCCAGCAAGAAGTCATTCGTTATCTGATGGTAAACCCTATTTTTATCCAGAAAATATTTTATATATTTATTTAGAAATCCGATCAATTAACGAAAAGCTTGTCGGGCTATCTGCAGATTTACCAAGCTCTATTGAAATCGATCAGTTGAAGGAGGTATAACACTTGTTTAGTGCTCAAATAATTTAATACTTGTAGGTTATTATGAATGTTGCGAATACTATGGTGTCCCTGGGTTCTCTTCAGCGACAGCTTCTCGAGCAGGTACCATAGACGGTTGTTTTCTGGGATGGGTTTTGATTTTTATGTTATTTGATTCAAGTTGTTACAAGTTGGTTGTTTTTCGCATTAACTGTTCTGTTTCTTTATGCATCACATTTGGAAACTAATATCATTTACGAGTCGTATGCGTCATGTGTTATCCATATAACGTGTGCCTTTATACGTAATAATTTACAATATCAGTTGCCTCATACTACACCGGTTTCTTTCGTCTTCTTTTCTTTTTAAGACACGTTTCACTCAACGTAATTTCTTTCTCGTTCATTATACTTTTCGGGAATTTTCCGTGTACCGTGTCTTTTAGTAATAATGTTCGAAGTGTTGCCTCTATTGTTTACTTGCCATCACTTTTATATGTTGAAAACGTTTATTGGTTATTGATGGTGTATGTAATAAATCACTTTATCCCTTTTTCAATTTATTATACTAAGGTCGATTAGATCATGTCGTCGACTTTCTAATTCTTTTTGTCGTCTATAGATAGAAGATAAACTGGTGTCATTCCAGCGCCAAAATATAAACCTGTAAGTAGGGTTTCTTGGCTATGCTTGGATGACTAGTTTAGTTAGTATTGTGATTTTAAAGTCGTCTACCCTGATTCACTATAGTTAATCAGCATAGAAGACTTTAATATAAATTGTGGTAATTTGAGGATTGCTTACCAGTAATCAATAGGGCAACAGCGAGTCGAGCAGCCAAACGTGAGAGATTTGGAGTTACGACTCTGAAACGAAGTATTCATTGTGATACTGGTTAATCAGTAATCGTATTCTTTTAGTAGTTTTTTTTTTCAGCAAAACTCAGTTTATGTTCACTGATCCTGATATTGGTGTTATCGATTTACTCTTAGTAGTTTACCTAGAGACTATATTCATTAGTAGTGTCGTTAAAAAGCCAATGACCAAGCCGAAGAATCCATTTCCGATATAGTAGAACCAGACGTTCTTAAAAATTACCTGAAATGGAGGAAATTAGTTAAATACTAAATATAAGATAATGCCTTCATATACGGATCCTTATCGCGCCAAAAAGTACGTGATCTCATGCCAGCCCCGGCAGCCACCCCTGCCGTATGTCAAAACTCTCACCTTTGCAATTCGTTTATGCGGTGGATTCGGATGGAAGTTGCAGTACATAAAGTAGGGGATAAACAACCAAACTAGTGCACAAGGAATGAACAGAGCGTAGCGCATCTTGGGACAATGGAAAAGTCTCTGAAATTTAGAATATAGAATATTTAGTCTAGAAAATACTTGATATGACATTGCCAGATTTCTATTAGTTTACTGAGTCTCCGTTTGACTGTAACTCCTACAAAGTAAACTATGACCGGTTCCAGAAAACAGAACTCTTTTGAACTGAATGTGTATTTTTGCATTGCCTTCAAGCTAGTTGCGTTTTCTACGATTCTGCGTTCACCAGTTCTTTATAGTTTTGAACTCGGCCATTTGATTTTGAGTCCGTGTATTTTTTCTATAGAGTATATACAAAATTAATGAGTATTGGAAGGTTGAAATCTTTTGGAAACAGTGAGATCCTGGTGAGAGAGACTTATATAGTCCGCCAACTATTTTATTGAAGCTTACCATTGGAACGAAACAAGCTGCTACGGCGCCCAGTATCGCCAGTGTGTAAAAGTTGAGGAATGTTCCAATTGAGAGGAAGTACTTTGCTAAAATGAGCTTTGCATAAAAGAGTAACACTTATTTGTTGTTTGTAATTTGTAAATAATTTAGGAAGCTGTTTTTGAGGGATCGGTAATAACCCAAACTAAACAGAAATGTTTCTGAGGAAAATACAAGAAAAATGTCTTCAAAATAGTTTGGGATAGAACCCACGGGGAACGTTTCACAGGGAAGACTGGGTTTTGAAATTAATTAGTTAGAACTATTCTTTCATTCTCTCCCTGTTATCATTTTCATTAAGCTACATACAAACTTACGAAGATGAGCCATGCCCGGGGTAGGCCAAGGCTGGATTCCGATATTGAGGGTGGGCCAAATCGTCCAGAAGGCAAAGTTAAGAATGAAGATGTTGAGCAGTTCTGGCCAGGCCTAAAATATAATTAAAAATAAGCGAAATCCCACTTTTCAAAGGTGTGATCATTTTGAGATTCTCTCTTTTTTTGTTTTTATTTTATTACTGCAATACATGCCTGCCTAAACACGCCTCCTAACTCGGCAAAGTAGCGTTTGGTCCTTGCTCCGAGCGGTGGTCCTAGTTTCTCTATCTCGTATTTCTGTGCTCTCTTCTTGTGATAGGAGTAGAATGAACAACTGTAGAGAAATGCAATAGCAAAGGTACACATAGTTAGATAACCAAAGGTAAAGCCGTAATAGGTGGCAGCAGTAGGACGGGCATATTTATGGTCGGCTGGAAATATAGGAAGATGTTTTGATATTAGACTTGTGTTAAAGTTTTTTTTTTTGGTTTTCTAAAGTTCCTTTGTCTTACATCTTCATTCAATATTTCAGTGTTTCGTGAAATGCATGAGCAAATTTTATGTTTGTCGAAATATAAATAACAATTGTGGAATATTTTGATATCTGTTACGGGGCACTCCCTTGCTACAGACCATATTTTTCGCCTGTATTATTTTTAAGACTCTCTGTCCTCTAGTAATATTCATCTAGTAACAGAGATGGTTATCCATCCGGCCGGCGCGGCCCGGCCTGGGTTTCCAAATTTCAGGACGGGCCGGGCCGGTAACCAGCTCTCTCTAGCATATATCAAAAGAGAAATTCAAGCAGATCATAAAGTCTTACCGGCTGTTGTGAAGACATATAAAAAAGCGCAGATAAGACCTCCTAGGTAGTTTCCAATTGTAGTTGCATTTGTATATCGACGCGGTAGGTCGGAGGCCATGGAATAAATGGAGCTCTAAAAAAAGCAGTTACTGCTCAATAATCACTGATTTTGTTTAGAAATTTGTTCAGCAAATTAGGGTTCTCGGGACTTTAACTACTTAATTCCGGCGTGCCTGGTCGAGACCAGACCTATCAATTCTCAGGCAGGGACGGGCCGGGCCGAGGTTTGAAAATATAATTTGATAAAGGCACCCCCTTACTATATGAAAATTTCTACCATAAATTTGTTATTTAGAATAAAATCGGGGGGGACCCTTATGTTTGGTTTTTTTTTAGTCAATGATGTGTATAGGCCGGGCCGCTTCGCTAAACTTTACGCTATTTTCCGGATGAAATAAATTGATTGAAAAAATGCTACAGTTTCTTACCTGAAATACTCCAGTACATGCCATCATAATGAGCATTGAAGGAAAGGTAACGCTGTATATATGATCCTGACTGTCTAAATTAAACTATAAACTTTTGTAAAAATAATTAGTTTTATATTATTTAAGTTCTTTTAGGATAAAATAATCGTTGAACGGCAACATGAATGTAGAAAACTTTCCAGTTGAACCCTAAGAAGTTCACCAGTAGAAAAGTATGATATAAATATCGTGAAGGACATTCAACTTTAGAATCACAGGTTTGAGCCATTTCATTATGTTGCCACTCTCTTTTTAATTTGTAATTGGCCACAGTTAGTCTTGATATTAAAAAATATCTATTAAAGTAATAAGTTGCAATTATTTTTATAAGTACCTTTTATTTGTTGTGGAGAATACGTTCCTAATTTCGATTCATTAGTTGATCTCCAGGTGGCTGTGATCAATAGTGTGAGCAGAGCTATCATATTAATACCTAGGGATCCAAAAATACGGCCAAGATCCCTGAAAGTGGTGTTACAACGACTCCACATTCAAAAGTGACACATAATCATGTAATGAATAAGGCTGAGGTGGGAAATGTGAGCCTTCCGGTTTGTTCTCACCCATGGAAATGGGAAAATTGTAATCATAGATCTGAGAGTCCCTAACGAGTGGCCTCGTCCACGAAGATTCGGGAGGAGCTCCCTATCCTTCTCTAGCGTTCCCTGGGGAAGACAAAACCGTTCATCGCCGGTCCATTCCGTGCGTCCTAGCCTTCTATGACAGACAGGGAAGGGTATGGAGTTCTGTTAGTTTCATAACAACTTTAACCTACCCCACAAACGGAAGAACACATAACCATGACATTACAAATAGTGGAGTGCATGCTTGAGCTCCTAATGAATCCATGAATTGTTGAGCATGGGGTCCGGGAATATGCCATTTATTAGAGTACCAATAGTCGAAGTAAAACTGGAAATATAGTATTTAGCTAGAGTTGCTGGGCAGATTTACTTAATATCTTGGGTGGTCCGTGAATATACTAGTTTTCCAGCTAGTAAGTGTACCTAATGGTATGTTTTATCCCCAAAAAATGAAAAGAGCACCTAATCATATTATGCTTAAGACTAACGTAAGC
The DNA here is from genome assembly GCA_034691345.1 of Phasmarhabditis papillosa. Lineage (NCBI taxonomy): Eukaryota > Metazoa > Nematoda > Chromadorea > Rhabditida > Rhabditidae > Pellioditis > Pellioditis papillosa. The sequence goes on from JAQGAV010001235.1 coordinate 16,477, forward strand.
CTAATTAGTTAGGATGATTGTTCCAGAAAGCTAAAAAACCGGGACCAAAGTCTGTCAATGCTTGAAAAGAATGTATTCCTAACTAGGGTTGGGAATGGTGCCCAGACGGGCCCGTTAAATTCTCTCCACTGTTCCTAACTAAAGTATTTTAAGAAATTTAAGTATTTTAACAAAATGCTTTAAATACTATAAATACTTCCTAACTAAAATACCAGCATTTCTTAAGTCTTAAACTAACCGATGGCGATAAGAAATTCAATAGCAGCCAGCACATCCATATAGCGGCTCCGTTTAGAACAAAAATTAGATAGACCAGAAAATACTGTAAATAAATTAAATTGAGGTTTGGTTTCATTTCAATATGATAAGAAAGATTAATATCTGCACGGGTTTGTTCCCGAAATCTACATAGAGTTTCTTATTTAACCCAAAAAAAACCAATTTAAGTTGATGACCACTTTTGTAAATTAGACTCGTTAGCCTATATTTTTAGTTTTCCAGGCCGACCCAGGGGTGTCAAGGGCCGGCCCGTTGCCAGCCCTTATCTGACCCGACTCTACCTGGGCTGTGGTTAGAATAGCTACGGACTAGGCATGCCAGCGCCCCGTCGTCCATTGCAGAAGTCCTCGGTTTCTGCATAATTTTCGAACTCACGGTATCTTCTGGCTCCTCCTCAATTATAAGAACTTCGTGTTCCTCTGTTTTAGTATTGTACAGCATCATTCGGGCGAGCTTTGGCGGTATAGCTGGTTTAGTTAACTGAAACATATTCTATTATTTCAACTCTATAGAAAGCCTGAGTTTGTTAATTGACTGACTGACAATGAGACATTCTATTTTTGCTTTTCTGACATGGTTGTTTTATTTAAACCCACTTAATTATTTCATTTTAAGTTCATTTAATTTTTATACCTTTTGATCCCGATCTATTGAAACACTTTCTATTAATCAGTATAGGAATTCCCCAAAATGCTTTCTTGGCATAAAACAGGCAAGAGACTTGTTAGTAGGCAACATGCTGATAGGACAAAAACATACTGTATCTATTTTAGTTGTGTATCCCGAACGTTTAAAGGCACGGTCTAGTCAAAAATTTCTTCCATATATTAATGTTTACATCGATAGACCTCTCAATACTGACTTGAAATTTAAAGATCCAATTTTTATCGAATCATTTTAAACTGAGTTATGGTCGTTTAAAAGTCCTGCCACCCTGCGTTTAGTCAGCGTGGAGGTGGAGTCCAGGCATCGACAAAAATATTTACAACAACATTTTCAGTAGAACGTGCCTTTAATATGTTGACCTAACAATTGTAGTTAGATTTAGCAAGGACTCCCATCTCCAGAGATAACAGAGGTGTAGGAACTACACCTGGGCCGGGTCCGCCGGATAACCACCTCAAGGGGTACCAAAAGCTGGAAACCGGCCCGGCCTGAAATTTTGAATCCCAGGCCGGGCCGGCCGGATAACCAACCACCCCTGGTGTAGGTGACATGGTTATCACAGTGTGATACCTACAGTCGTATATTGATGCCCAACCCGGTCGTCACATCAAAACTTTACCAAAAGGTTAGTGGTACAAGAAGGAAACCATTTCGGTAACTGGGCGGGCCCATTTCATCAAATCAATATATCCCACCGTATCGTCCCTCACAGCTTCAACAGTGAATATTTGCTCCGTGTATTGCTGTTGTCTTCTAGAAGAATGAACTTCAACTACAGTTTTAGACTCTACTTGATCGTAGCGATGACTTGCGCTATTGGTCTGAGTTATATGGAACTCATCATGATCTTTCGGAACTTCATAAAAGGACGATCGGGAAGTCTGCAAAATAAACTAATAGTATTGTTGAAAAGCACTTAATACTTTCTTGCTAACAATATTCTTGAGTTTTTAATAAGAGTCTGTCTTCAAACCTACGGTCTGCGCACCGTTGCAGAGATGGACAACGGGCGAGTAAATTAATTATTTTACGCACCCGCTGCTCATCTCTGCAACGGCGTGCGGACCGTAGGTTTGAAGACAGACTATATTTGCTAAACACTAATTCAAACAGTCCAAATGTACTTTTATCTATAATGTTTATGTGAGTGTGGACTCAACTGCCCTAAATAGATCATAGTTTCAAAAGCATTGACAATTATAAGGCAAAGATAGCTGGTTACTTCAATATAAATCTTGAACCTCCAGTGTGTTACGATAGTGTTTGGGAGGTTATTAAAATATGATAAATATTGTCTATTTCCAACCTAGATTCCTTAAAAATTGAAAATTGTGCTATTGAAATGATTCAGAAACTTTTGAAAGAAATTTTTTGAAACACCGTGCATCGAGTTGGGCCTAGGCAATTAGGCCAGGTTTCGGTACACAGCATAACCGTGGTGCAATCGGACTTTATTCAAACGGCGGCTCTCTCTTAGTTTTGGAGCAATGTTTGCACACTGAGCCAAAAATTGGAAAACGATTATAGGAAGCATAACGTGAATGTTAGTGAGTTTTTTTTACATTTATACTTAGTCTATGGTCTATACTTCCATTTAACACTATAGCAAAATTAAAATATAGTCTATGACACCCAGTTTTTTTTCACGAAAATGCATTTTACGGGCGCACAGTCCAAAGCAGTTAAGAAAGTCCGATTGTAGCAAATGCACTGAACGGTTATGCAGTGGATACATTTTATTGTTTTGCAATGTTTCTTACCCCTTCGAGTGAGTGAACATCTCCTGCAACGCTCATTTTCCGTAGTGGCTTTTCCAAACTTTATAAATAAACTTCCAGATTGGTAAAAAATATCTGAAAATCAAAAGAATATTAAAAAACATAAAAACAAATTCAAAAACGGTTGCGGTAATATATCTCCGTTTGCTACTAAGAATGCGCTATTAATTATCACGAAAATGCAAGTGGAGGTCTTATCTTATAAAGGAGCAGCGAGAATAATATGATGCCACAATGATCCCACTGATATTAGCAATAGAGGACAGCTGAACCTGTACCAGGTCAAAGCCTAATTCAGTTTGCGTTACTTCCGAATGAACGAGCCTCAGACCAAATAGTGCATGTTTATTCGGCCTTCGGTAGGAAACCTGCACCTAAGCCCGTTACAGTAGAAATGCCTTCCCAGTAAAGGTTTTAGGAACTATACTATGATTAGTTCAACAGCTTTGTGCATGCCAGGGCTGGGAAAAGGCCGGCCGGGCCAATTTAATAAAAAGTAGGCCGCCCCGGTCCGTGAAATTCGCGGCCCTGATCCATGATCCATCTTCTAAACCGTCTTTATTGGAATTTTTGTTTATAAAACTCAAATCACAGTTTTCAATGTCAAAGTTCAATCGTTTCTTGTTAATTATAATGTGATGCCACCATTTCTTATCTATTATTCTTTTAACAGAAGCACTCGACTGCACAGACCACAATGTAGATAATGTAGAAGAAGGAACTATGAGTCGTATTTCAACAGTAAACAAAATGGGTGGTCTACTAGACTGCCTAAAAACTAATACTCGGAAATGAAAGAAAAAAGTAGTTTCTGGGCAAAGATTCAGCTTCTATCAACTGGGGCCAATCCGCCCCAGTTGATAGAAGCTTTGCCTCATAATCGTTGGTTCGAATCATCCCAAAGAAAGAATTCTTGCGAATTTCTGATCCGCCGCCTCCGCTCCCCAGGTGCTATGCAATGGAGTCTTGGCTCCCTATGGTCCCTTCGTCTCACTTCATCCTCTAAATATAAGTGATATCGTGTTTTGTAAAACTTGAATAAACAATTTTAATCCTCTGAAATGTAGAGTATGTTTCAAGGACAATGGTGACTCCGCCTTAGCTGTGTAGTTTTTCGGGTGAAACTTCAATAGTAGGATAATATAAAGTATGCCCCTAATAAAAGGTAGAATAACAAGAGTACAGTCAATTACAGAATACAGCCAGTCTTTCTAGCAAAGTATGTTCGACAAGCTGGGCCGGTGGAGTTCCATTCCATATACTAGGTGATCAGTTTGTTTCAAAATTGTAAAACCTCATGAAACATTTGGGAAGTTTAGTTGCAATTAAGAAATACATCTTATTTTTGCTTCCTTTACTTCAATAGTGTCCGTTTTTAATTGAGCTTCAAATTTATCTCCAAAGCACTATACTCTGCACACAACTTTTTATATAATAGTGTATTTTATAAGGCCTTTCACGCGTTTCCAATCTTTCTGAAAAGGGAGCCGAGAAGGGAGTATGCAGACAAATGTGTAGTAGGGAGTGAATAGTATTCCATGCAAAAGTAAAACAACATTAAAATTTAGTTTATCTTCTAGCTAATATCTGTTCAGTGGGTTATTGGATGGGCAATCCAGAAAAACGTACCATTTTCTGAACTTTTGGAGTACCGGAGAACGTTAGTCTCTGGTTTTAGTCTTCTGTCTGAAGCTACTATAAATCGTCGGACAGGCGCAGGCATCAAATTCCCAAAATCCCACTACTGTCCGAATAACAGAATGACAAAGAACGTAGTTACATCGTCTATCAAAGCCTATTCGTTTTATCCTATTTCTCCATCTGAGTCATTTGAACCAACTGAACTTTCTATCTGGGAATAAATATTGTTTCTTCTATTCTTTTCCTCAGGGTGGGAAAAATGAAAGGTAGGCTTTTTCTCTTAAGGTTATTAATAAACATCGCTGGTGGCCTAGGTGTGAAATTCGCTTCTCACACTCATCTTTCATATTAATTCAACAACATTTTCTAGGTATCCATGAGACTAAGTTAGTTGCCATGGTGAGAGTTGCTCATCCGAGTTTTAACATATTATCATATACAATTTCACATTTTGTCAAACAACAATAATAATTATAATATCTGTTTTGTTTACTGTTTTTTATATGTAAAGAATAAAAACATATAATTTATAACTGTAAATCTTTATTAAAAATCCTTGTTTCAGTCATAAAACTTGCTTTTATTTCCTGTATCCTACCACAATAATAGTAGATTTCTTTGAGGCAGGGCTTCGGCCAGCCATTCATTCCGGAATCTTATTAGCAGAGACGGCTCCTTTCTAACATTCAATCTTTGGGTGCAAGAAACGTGGGATAAGTATGCTGCTGGCTTCCCAAGCCTTCTGCAGCTACGGGGAGTCGAACCCACTGTCTCAGATACTCACGGATTCAGAGAGCGCAGCTCTAACCACTAGGCTAAATCAGCCGCACACAAACGCTAGTCACAAGTTTATTGATAAACTGACTTGATAATTCGATCTTTCGATTCCACTTATAAGCTAGCGCAGAGGAACTGACAATTTAGAGCTATTTCAGTGTGAAATTGTTTCAGAATAGGGTAGGATCCAATAAATCGACCCCACTCCTCACCAGAGCTTGTTATCCGGACGGGCCCGGCCAGGCCGGATTAGCAGTATATTCGACCGGATCGGCCCGGCACGACCCTACCGACATCCAAAATTTCAGGCCGGTCCGGACCGGCAAAGGCGAGTCGGAAACTATCTCTGCTCCTCACAACCGTGAGGTCTATTAGGCCTTACAATATGCCTTGAATACAGCTTTATTAAGACTTCTTTTAATGAGATTACCAGGCCCGTTCGTCAGAAATCTCGCCCTCTTCTTTATTATATAGAAAATGTTCTGTCCCCAGACTTACCAGTAGTTATAAACTACAGTATCCCTTAGTATTATAATATGTAGTCTTTTTAGAAAGTATTCCCTACTCACTAATTATACAACCAAAACAACTTGTTTTTCAACTATAAGTTGTTGAGATAATCATTATTTTCATTCAAATACTTTACGTAGTCGCATTTCCTATAAAAGTTGAAAATTGCTAGATTTTTCTTTATTCTTCAATTTAGCGTATTCCTTGAATCATTTCAGAAACGTAACTTCATTGCTTCAAATGAGTGCAAGATCAAAATCGGCAGACCGAGCTAGTAAGTATGGGATCGCTGGGGTTCGAGCTTGGAAAAGCAA
>JAQGAV010001236.1:0-22428 GCA_034691345.1 Phasmarhabditis papillosa
TGGACAGGCACAATAAATCACTCGGCCAAGCTTACGAAGACCGTAAAACAAAAAATAATAATCCAACCTGATAAATGAAGGAGATGTATTTCCCAGTGTTTCAGCAATCCTGGTCGCTCTCTTTCTTCTATTGGTACAGAACCAACGGAATTGTAAAGGGAAAACACCTTCTTTACTTGTAACCATTCATCTGACTCCATATCAACTGAACTCCATATGTCGAACATTCTAAATATATAGTTATTTAATAGTATAGTATATAGCTGAGAATTATACAAAACAAAAATAGCTCTGTAGAGCAAGTAGCGGCAAAATGTTTTCTATCATTGTTTTCAAAACGACCCCTTGCTTAGGGTAGCTATTTGGTGAGAAAAACTACCCTGCATAGTTGGGTTGTTCTCTTAACGAAAATCTTTCAAAATTTTTCTAAGATAGGAGCATCTTGCATAGGAAATGTTAGCATTTGCCGCTCCTTGATAAGAGGATAGTGTTTCACATAATAGTGAAATAATGGCCGAGTAACCAGGACTCCGCAATACCTCATCCTGAATTCTGAATATGAAAGAATTATAATTGACCGCATAAGATGAACCTACTTCATTGAAGGGTCAGCAACGAGTAATAGTACTACGTCGTACAAATCGGCATCCAAATTATTTTCGAATGCTTTGTGGCAAGCAATATAAATGGAGAGTGCGGAACCTGACTTCGAGATCTCAATGAACAACAAGACATGTGACATGAAGATACAGACGCAAGCTAAATAAATAATGTAACGACGTTTACACAAAATGTTTACATACCATCTTAGTGAGATTAGCCACCGTCTTCTGGCACCTGTCTTCATTATCTCGCTTGCTGCGTCTTCACTGGTGTAATTTCGAGCATAATTTAAACATAGCAGAATGAAGGATGATAATAACTAAATAACTATTTACAAATGCAACATTTACCAATTTTTATTACCTCGAGACTTGCGACTAAACATTTCGTTTTCCATGGAGGATTTGGTGACTATGCGCTGACCAGACGAGATGATATTCCAGGTAGAAGAAGAGAGAAAGAGTCTACAGACTCGGAACAGCAACTTCACAGCACAGCAAAGCAGCAACAGCGACTCAGCGAATGTTGGTTTCCATGCTCAGCTTTGCAAGTGGCACTAGAGATCATAAATTAAATAGATTAGCGTACGGCAAACAAACTTTCTGAATAATATCAGCTTGGGTGTAAATCACTGTGATCAGGTTCGTATACCATGTCGTTACATAGCGAGTCGATGTATCCTGATCTTGCCATTCTTTCACAAACGCTTCGCTAAAATGTTTTATTATAACGTTATCAGTGAATACTCACTAGTATGAATGGCCACTCATCCGTTTAGAAGTAGTCCACCATTTTTAGATTAGACAAGTACTAGATGCAATATGTTCGGCCTTCCACTGGCTACCACTGTGGGAATTTAACTAAAAATAAACTATAGTTGGGCTTAGAAACATTAAATACCATTTCCCGATCCTCAACTAATTTTTATCCATCGGAAGAACTGCGTCGCAAACTTGCATCCTGTAAGAAATTGGACAAGTTCGACAATTAAAAAAATATTCGTACTTGTTCACTGGCCGGCACTGCACGTGGCGAAGGGTAAAAGAATTGTGATAAACTTAAAATTATGACGTCAAAATAATCAATAGAGCAAATCATTGCCTATTTCAACATAAACTAACCTAGGAGGTTGTTTCCTGTGTCTCACTCCAACCGTTTGTCCTATATGCAATTCCTTCGGCTCTTGATTTCCTGCAGACTCAACTTCCCTCTTTAACAATTCGTTCCTAAACGAAATTACCAATAAAATAGGCGATATTTTTACAAACTGCATTCCAGTGGCTTGTTGTTCTGCATAGTGAAACCGAGACGTTTCATTCGAATTTCGTCTTCGAAGCTGATACAAAGATCCGGATTGTTGGAGATAACTATAAATATAAGCATTAAAATGAGTAACAAATAACTTTACATACCCTATCACTTTAAAATATTCGAAGATCTGAGAGCTTCGCATTTCTGACAGTCAGTGTTCCTTTGACATCGAGGATATATGCAGCATCGACGATGGTGTGATTGAACTGAGATCCTTCTAGAACGACATTATGTGCAACATTGCGACACCAGCGGAATTCTTTCCATGAGAGCGAATTTTTTTGAGGATTCATATATGTGTGAAAATCACATTCTGAAACAATATACTTTAATGTTAAATGATTAGCAAAACTACCTTCATAGGGTTGAATGTCTCCTTTATTCTTGATTTTAGGATCAGCGTTAACTACGGACCAGATGTTATAGATTGATGAACGGGATAGTCGGTGATTGTTCCCGATTTTCAATAATCCAGGATGGAGTCGCCTTAAAAATTAAATTGAAACCCTTTTTTACAAATAAATTGATTACATCATCCGAAGCTGTATGCAAAGCCATCAGGCAGGAAATCATCAGTTGGGGATTTCAGCGTTACTAAAATATAGGCAATTAGGTAAATGTGCCAAAATATGATAATTACCATCGATTTCTGAATCATCACCATCTCTTGACGAGTGAGGTATTCTCACATCACTCTCCTTTCCATAACTTCCTTGATCACCGATAGGACGAACATTCTGCAAGAAAAAACAACATAATTTTTAAGAAATAAGTTGGAAACTTTGAAACTTAAAGAACAAAATCCATCTCTCCTCTCTAACTGTATGCAATGGGCGTAATTTTTCCTGACCTTTCCAAAAACATGCAATTTACCAGGCACTATATGGATATCTACGAAAAATTGGTATTTCTAGCAAACTAATGTTATTTCAAAAAATATATACAGATGAATTTTTGGATGCCTAAATACTATTACCGCGAGAAAAATTCAAAAGTTATTCCTGCAAGTGAAAGGAGCCGGATCGAAAGGGCCGTCCCGGGTCGCTGAAATTTTGCTCGGCCCAATTTTGAGGTTTGGTTAAATCTTACCTGACAGCTTGAACTAGATAAGAGGGGGATTCCATGTCTACAGACGTATTGGCCAGTCAATAGCACCTTGAAAGGAAACGGATTGTTTTAGTATTAGTTAGTTATCCGTACTCTTGTTGCAGGCTATACATCATCATCAGAAAAAGCGTGAGAATCATCATCATCATCTGCAATCATATTCATATATCATTTCCCAGCTAACACTGACCTCTTTAGTGTTACCTCCGTGAAACCAACTTAATTTGTACTGCTCTGGCGTCTTATCCAGATGTTGTTGATACATCTACAGATCCGATTACCTTAATTACAATATTAACAAAACAAATATTCGAATACGTTACCTGGAAGTTCAATGGTTTCACTTCAGTGATGCACCTGATATTGCCATCTCCAGTATATAACCTTTGGCCAAATTCGAACACGAATAGTTCAGCTAACAGAGGGATTAGATCTTCTGCCTATAACATTACTATTATTGAGCTAGCATTACAGATACCCACATTCCCCTGCAAGTTGTTGGTCTCGCATTAGCAGACAGCATTTCGTAGCCAATATTCTTTAACATAGAGGTGCAGCCACCGCCGTCGCCCTAGTACTTCAATCTCCATTCTTATTTCTATAATGAAGCTAATGTAAACAAATTTAACATAAATCAAAGAATTAATTAGATATGTTTCTCAATTATACACTTAAAATGTATATAGACAGTGTATACAGACTCTCCAGCTAGGTGCACGAAATGCCTTAAAAGAACGAGTTGTTGTATTGTCCGTTCTCGCAAAAAAATACATATTAGTAATTACTTCCAACAAGTACTCGCATAAATGCAAATTCCCGTGAAGCAACACTAAGCTTCAGCCAAATATAAACTATTTTAAATATTTATTATCACAATAAAAATAACAAAGTTGCAAAAATATTCACGGAAAGGGTAAACAAACGTGTTAATCTTAATCAATGTAATCCATGTCTTCTGGAATTTCGAATTGTTTATCCATTGCCTTGGTGTCCATTCCAAACTTGTTCTTGCACCACTTCTTAATAGCGAAGATGTTGTCTAAAATAATTAAAGCTACAAAAGATTCGCATCCAAATTATACTCACCGACCCAACGATTAGCATCTTCTTTCAGGGAATTCGTTCTTTCACGAACCTAGAAAACTAGTATAGACAAGGCAACAGAGCACAAACCAACCTGTTTAATAACTTCTGGATCATATTTGGCGTAAGTTTCCAGTCGTTTGCTAAGCTCGGCTTCCTTAGCTCGTAGGTCAGTAACGTCAGCCAACAGAGCTGTTCGCTCCTCAGATTCCTCAAAATATCAAAATCATAACTTCTCAACTACTGCTTGCTGGTTTTTCGGATGTCAAATCATCGTGCTAAAAAAACATCAGTGCCGGCAGTGGGTCGCAGGTACCGGATCATTTTTGGAACAAAACAATCCCCGAATAACCTCAATATCGAAATGATTGACGAAACTCTTATGAGGATGAGGTTGCAAAGTGATGATCAGGATAAGAAAATTAGTAGAAGCATGAGCCCGAGTTAAACAATTTCACAAAATTGTAGAGTAGATAGTTAAACACAGTCAAACTCCCTAATAAATATTGGTACCTAAATATTATACACTACCTCTTTTCCGCTTTTTGCCTCTTCTAAAAGTTGTCGTCCATGATCGATTTTGGCCTTCAATTCATCCGTCTTCGCTGTCAGATCCGCCAACTTTTTCTTTCTCTGAAAAGTCGAACATTGAACAGTTACAGCTTCATTATTTTCTGGGATTCATAGCCTACATAGCTTAACGAGCAAAATCTATGTAACAGCTGTACACCCAATTTCCTCAAAGCCGATTGAATTTTAAACATTTTCGGCACGACTGCGGCAACTTTTTTGAACAACAACATTTTCAGCAAGATGTTCTGTCCAGTTTATGCAACAAAAATATTGGTGCCCAGAACCCCTTGAGGTATAGAAATGTCTCTGGCTTGTAAGGCTGTGATATTCTCGTCAATTCAAGCTAAATCGCATCAAACGGTATCACGTATTGATCAGGAGCATTCGAAGTAAACTGGAGGAATAAATAATTAATGTGACAATTACCAAGTGAAGAGCTTTCGAGGGGAAAGCCCAATAGCAGACAAATGTCCCGATCTTCTCACATTCGACTAGACCATCATCTACCAGTGACTGAGTCACTTCCTTCACGGACTGTGAAATAACACCTTTTTGTTTAGGTGCTATCTGAAAATTACATAAATAACAATAATAAATAATAAATAGTTATGTACCCTCTCCAGTTCTTTCATCTGAAAGAATTCCTTGCTGTCGTAGAACAACTCGAGCATCTTGGCTCGCTTCTCATCGAGCGAGAGTCCCTTTTTCTTTGAAGCCTGAATAGAAAATATGGTTTAAAATGATGTGACGTACACTTACCATTATTTATTTGTACGAATTATAAAAGTAAATAAAACGTGTTTTAATTAAAAAGGGTGTTACACGAATAATGTGCTACACCGGTCAGGTGCTGCGTATTTTAGCACCACGCCCATTTTGTTGTGCGCCACTTGCATAAAGGGCGGAGCTCAGTAAAGTGGAATTCCAACGTAGAATTTTAATAACTTGTTGAACCTTGGTCATTTGCGAGCTAATTTTTTTTAGCTAATAATAGGTTTTTAAGAAGAACCGCTGTGGAAATGGATTACGAATATTAACATTGGTACTAACGTAATATAGGCTTTTTTTTTCCAGATTTTCATTTTAAACATGTTTATAGTGCGTTTCAAGGTATTGGAGGTACGAATATACTATTTTTGAGAACATATTTTTTTTTTGAAAATGTTCAACTTTTTTCAAAAAATTTCCAATTTTTGGTCTATGTTGATGTATATAGACGTAAATAACAACAATTTATTGATTCTTAATGCACTACTTGAGTAGATTGAAACTGCTGCCTAGTGTGGTTTATTGTCGGTATTTTTTTATCGACCATAGGAAAATAGGCTTTCTGGGGTAAAGTGCGGAAACGAATATGATAGTTATTTTACTGTAGCTCTCTGTTGTTCGTCGTCGGGCCCACCCGCTTGGGCCCTCCTCCTCACGCTAGGGGAGAAGCGTTACTACGGGGAAATTTCACTTCCAGACTGAAAATCTTGCCGTAGTATGGATGCTTTATGGCTGTAACGAATTTCCCCACAGTAATGCCCCTCCGAAGCGAAAACGCACCAAAAAAGTCGAAAATTTTCAAAAAAAAATGTTCTCAAAAATAGTATATTCGTACTCCCCGTACCTTGAAACACACTACAAATATGTTTAAAATGAAAATCTGGAGAAAAAAAAATTTTTTTTGGGGCCGCTATATTACGTTAGTACCTTAACATTAACCCTGTTGTGAATTTTAAATTTAAAAGCTCAACTGTTGATTTCTAACATAAAAACTGTACCACGCATTATTATGTCAAACAAATATTTCAGTCAAAGTCCATAAAATGATTCTCATTCTCATTAACCTGGAATACATGTATATCTCACCGCGATTGGTTGCATAGAAATCCACATCCAAGGGGCGGAAATAGATCAGTAGTTCAGCTATCCTAACTGAGAGGAGGTTTAATCTAAATAATGCAGTAAGTTGTTTAATTATAATATAAATGGATCGTCGCTTGCATATTTTGTTTAGCAACTACACAACCAGTAAATATCTTTATGAATACAGATGTACGGGGTATCGGCTTTATTGGGATATCTGCCTCATGTCGAGTAATATCTATCTGCTCGGTCTTTCTGAATTTAACGCCGTACCGCAGAGCTGGTTATCCGGCCAGCCTGACTTCCAAAATTTCAGGCCGGGCTGGGCACATGTTAATTCGACAAACCGGCCCGGGCCGGTAACCAGCTCTGCTGTACCGCACCTTTCTTTGACTTATTTGAAATTGTCAAGTCTTCAATACATTCGCAGTACCCGCTGAATTTCTGGGTATATCCTTGGAACAGCCCGGCCCGGCATTTACCACCCGTTTGACTAGAAGTTCTTTTATTTCCCAGTGAAACGGACTAGGAAATGTCCTAATTCCATCAATTTAACAAAACTTTTCCAGGTTCGACATGATTATTGAAAAAAACAAAGAGCAAATGGATTTGATCGAAGCTGATTTGAAGAAAATAATTGCGACTCATCGGTAGGTCTTGCTAGAAATGGGGACAAATCACTAGTTTTTTGTAGCTCCGGAGGTGAAGTTAGCGCCGAAATGGTGGATGAAATGTGCCCAATGGTTAAAGGATTGCTCACTCCAACACATAAGTAAGTAGGAAACAATGAAGAAATTACTATACATCATGAATTGAAATCTGTACATATGTTTAAGCTTTGGATGTTTAAGCTCTTATGGAGCTGTATGAAATACTTAGCGAGCATCCTAATATAAATGAGAGCTCTTCACCTCGAACCGATTTTAACGGGGGCGGTGTTCACTCGCACCCCTTGGTGTGAGGGCAATTTGAACTTTGCGCTACAACATTTGCGCCCCAAACATACCTGTCGAAAAGTGTGGGCCGACGTTTTTGAAGAATTGAGAAAGCCCGGGTCGGCCCACATCGAGGAAAATATGGAGACGAGAGGTCAAGGTTCGATCCCTGCGGAGGACATTAGTTTTGCAAATTATTAAATGGTAGTAATAGAAAAAGTGCGGTGCGAGGCGGTCCGGGCCGGGCCGGGCCTAGAAAATCTGGGTCTGCGGGCCGGCCCGTAACAGGTATGGCCCCAATGGAAGAATGCCACAAATTATTTAACTGGACGCTTTATGCGAGTAACTGGACAATTCCATTTTGGGAAAAGTGAACGCACTATAGGGAAACTATTGAGAATAGGCTTGGGCACACGGTTTTTCATTTAATTGACAAGTAAAATAAAACCATTGTAAGACACTACTTGTAAGTGGGAGCAACTGGAATGTACCGTCCAGTTTCAACAAACGCCCTATAAAAGTGTGAGTAACTAGGCGAACCCGATTTTAGCCCTGACTTTTACGAATGCACGAATTATGCTGGCGGGCCGGCCCGTACCGCCCTTCTTTAACAAAATGGGCAAGGACTGGCCCGATGGCTAACGACTCTTCATTTACAAGCTTCAGTTGGATAGTTGAACATTTGCAACTTAGTTTAAAATACGTTTATTATATTTTTAGGGCCTTTTTCGCAAAAGCTGAAAAACAAGTAGGCGAATTGAGAAGATCGCTTGGCCTTCCTGAAGAAGGGTAAGTACTGCTTTTACAGTAGGCGAAACTACAGATATCCACATAATTTATTGTATTTTTGAGAAAAGAAGCCTAACCAAGAGATTTAGTTGGTTTAGTGGAACTTGGAAGTTGTGCGAATTTACACGGCCCGTTCCCACCCGGAAATTCCCAGGAAACCGGTGAAAGCTCGACAAAGCTATTCTGGACCCCTTTTCACTTTGGCCCAGTTGGCTGTCTCACTGCAGCTTACTGCCAACTTTGAAAAACGGTCGGGCGGGCCCCAAAGATCCCAAGTTGGGACCATCCGGCTGATATAAACCATTGTTACTATCTTATTTAGGCCTACAACTCCGCGTTTGGAAGCGCCTCATAACACTCCAACAACTAATTTGATTCTTCCAAGAGAGACGGATATGTCCGCTGTTGGAGCTTCTCTAATTAAATATGCAATGGAAACAGCCAGTCTGTGAGTTTATTTTATTTTGTTCTGTTGGGCAGATTGCCAATTTTTGCCTTGGCAGGCTGCCAGAGTCCGTCATTTGGTTTTGTTCGTTTGATTTAATTGGATTCAGTGCATTATTGCAATGAAATTCAATAAAATGTGTACTTAATTTTACCAAATGACGGACTCTGGCAGTCTGCCAAGGCAAAAATTGGTAACCTACCCAACCAAACAGTGTGTGGGTGGGTGGGCTTGTGATTTTCAAGGACTGTTTTAGCGGAGAGTGGGCGTGGCATCTGTTTAAAGGTCTGTAATATTATTAATATCAATAATAATATTAGTTTGAGTCTTAATATTGATTATTTTCTTTAGTGAATCTGTTCTAACCGCCTGTGAACCGGAAGAAGAAGAAGAAGATGTCCGCACCTCCGTCGCCGTCAACGAATAGTCAACGATCAATAGCAATAGAACATTTCTGTGTCTTCTCCTGTAAATAAACATTGAAAAATTCTTTTTGTTTCCAGAAATTCTTCTAAAATATGCAAAAAAACAGTGTCCAAGAAAGGACTCGAACCTGTGTCGGCACGGGCACAACGTAGAGTACTAACCATTATACTACTTTGTGCCATTGAACACCTAGTCTGATATAGAGAAATTAGCCTTCTGTGGAACTGGAATTGTCTCTGCGAAAAATTACGTTAAAATTTTAAAAAGTTGTACAGTTCTTTAACCCCACAGCAGCCGTTGGCGACCCGGGTTTCCTATGGTTTCAAAAGTGCAAATTAATATCCATTAAACTATATTTGTTATGATTTTGGTAGTATAAACTTTAAAAATATAAACTTTTAAAGAAGTTTATTCTCCCTTTCTGCTTTATTTGTAACCCGTTTGACTATCAGATCAGTCCAAAGTCCGTTTATTCTTGCTGAATGATCCATAAAGGAACAAACCGTTAAGAGTTCTTATATATTGCGGACGCGGAGGTGTCGAATAGTGCAAAAAGAAATTAAATTAAAGAAAAAGTACTAAATATCTTATTTAAGTACATGTACTAATGTTATAGTTAAACTTTATTAGATAACTGTATTAAATGCTGTGTTTCCATTGCAGTATCATACAGAGCCGCGGTGTTATATAAAAATGAAGGGAAAATCAATTTCTTCAAAAGTACATTCATTATTTTATAAAACCGTTGCTTCACAGGTGCTAGAAACCTATCTTTTGATACAGACTATATTTTAAAATAAAACTTATTAATAGTGTTTATATCTTCAGCATAACTTTGCACACTTTATAACTTTTATCTACAATTCGTATAAGTAATTGTCATTGTTCTGGATTCTTCCTAATTGTGCTGCTTCCTAAATGATTGCATAAGTTCTGGCTCAAACTGATAATAAAACTAGCTAAAACCGCAGTCATAAACTAGAAGTCAGATGGTTAAGTGAACTGATTAGCAGTCACAAACATGGAATTCTCCGGCTCCAGCCAGGGCCGGCCCGGTAAACTCACAAACTGAACCATACTATCCTTCACAAGGGAATTTCACGGGCCGGGTCGGGGCCGAAAATTCGAGTCCGCGCAAGGATAATTTTCTTGGAAAAACTGATTTAGGTGAATATTTTGATTTAAATAGTATAAAAAACATCAATAGGTAAAGCTTGTTGCATTATTTATTGTTAATGCCGAAAAATAAAACTGAAAACTAACTTTTTTGAACAATATCCGCTTAAAAGTGTGCAAATAGACTAGGTCTGGGCGGGCCGGCCTTTTCCCCAGCGATGATTCAACGTATCTGTCGGAGTAGTCCGAATTTCGGTTTTTTAGTTTCCGGATTTGGGCAATAACCCGAAATATCTTAGCAGACGAGTTAATCCAGCCTTGTTCTTCTGCCGATGGTTTAAATTCTTGTTTAAGAAAAAGGTTAAATTGTACTCTGCACTTGGTACAATTGCCCTTCTTTTGTTATTAAGAGCCTGCAAAGGACTCTTAGAAGATTATATAGGAAACGATAACAAATTATAAGATTCTTAAATAAATAAACCAAGAATTATGAAGTATAGTCTATTTTAAAAGGATTTAGATTAGAGTTATCTACAGCACTTGGATAAAGCGAAGCAATGTGTCATCCGGGCAGTCAGGCCTAAATTATGAGCTTACTGGATTCGGACTAGCGTAGAATGTTGTTGAATCAATGTTTAACCATTATACTGAAGTACTGGTTATTTTATAAATATTTAAGTTTAAATATTATATAAATAACATTAATTCCATATCATCATTAAGTAAATAGAAAGTTAACTGGGACAAATATAGTTATATTGAATGATGTCGACCGTCTAAATAAGAAATAAAAGTATGTTAGTAGTTCATAAAAATAGAACGGAGTCCTTGTAAAATGAATTTAGCGTAGTTAAAAAATAGATGTTGCGCTGGCAAAAAATGAATATTTGTCTTAGACATGAGAAAAAGGCAAAACTTGCAATATGCAGGTTGGGCGCGTGTAAAATTCCAGCAGTTGCGACGCTAAAAATGGGTAAATACGCTTGCTACTCCTGATTCCAACTATGCTAGCTTCTACCTGTTTACTGGAACAAATTGTTTTCCTCAATATCGTACCTAGTATCTTACTGTATCTGGGACAGGCCTAACTAAAGATCTAGTTCAATTAGGCTCACTTTTGCTGGTCTCGTAGCGTAGCTCATAGCTCCTCCTTCCTCCACAGACTGTAGCTCGGACCCCGGATGTGACTTCCCATATTTTCTTCATTTTTGTATTCTAACCCTTCTTTTCATATCTAATTTGCCACGTGAAAATGGTCTCTTAATATTTTATCGCATTGCGTCATTAGAATTAACACTATAAAAGTAGCGGCGCCCCGTTGATAACCAAAACGGCCTCAGACAGACCTTCAAACGGCATACTGTAGCTTTTCTTCTTCTTTATATGGAAGCAAGCCATGTTAAGATAGTTTTATATGGCCTCTTCAAATATCTATTAGTTTGTAAAGTATGATATATTCTTAATAATCCCTTCTTTACAACTTTATTACTTACTATAATTCCTTATTTAGGATGAGATTCCTCGTTCTTGCCGCCCTAGTGGGCCTGGCCGCAGCCGAAGTTATCCAGCACCCTCTTACATGGAGACCATCCAGGTTAGATAGTAAAACGAAATGACTACGGGATCGAAATCTTAGGTTTTTAGTCTTTTTGAAGTTGGAAATCCAAGAAAGCCAATTTTAACTTAGCGGATATTCACGCTGAGACAAGAACTCCAATATGATTAGGATTAGCGTTTGAATCTATTCACTTCATATCCTGGGTGGGGGGTTCAGGGTAAGGAGGTGTCCGATTCCGGGGAACCCAGGAATACAATTTACTTTCTCGGATCGGTTCCCTAGTACCTTTATCAAAAGTTGTTTTTAACCTACTCCTTTTAGACGTATGCGTCTTATGGAATCCGGAGAACTCCAGGCGTACTTTGAATACGAGAAGAATCTAAGAATTGCTACTGGTAACGCAGCTAGCATGTCACAGACTGTTCTTGACTACGGAGATTATGAATACGTCGGAAACATTACCATCGGAACTCCAGACCAGTCATTCGTTGTTGTTTTGGACACAGGATCAGCCAATCTTTGGGTACCAGCCACCAACTGCGAGTGAGTTTAAAAGATAACCATTTTATTTCAAAAAACCATCAGGATAAGCATCAAATAAAATAAAAAAATCTAAAATAGAAATAGAAATATAGTTTTATTGAAAATCGAGGCAGCAACAGTTTCTACACAAATAGAATCCACAAATTTCAATTAGCTTCAAAACTCTGAATTCTTCCAAACGGTATAGTCTATAACAAACAAAAGACAACAGAGCGCGTTGGTATACATAGGCTTCCGCAATTACGTATTTGTCTTTTTCTGGACATGATACAAAATAAAACTAGTACAATAATGTTTTCTCACAATAAACAAAAAAAAATGCGCTTCAAACCATATAATAGTTTTCCAATTTTGCCACAGAAACAGTGATTTGTGAATCCTTAAATAACACCGCTCACTGCAGTCTTTTTTTCTGTTATGGACTATATACACTCTTAAAACGAGTGTCCTAACTCTATTACCTGACCTAACGTAGCTACATTCTTCGTTTAGTGCTTCATGCAATGGCAAACACAAGTTTGACACCACCAAGTCCTCTACCTTCGTTAAGAATGGCCGTACTTGGTCTATTACCTATGGATCCGGAGATGCTAAGGGAGTCCTGGAGATGGACACCGTCAGAGTAAGTAACCAGGAGCAGAATCCTTGAAATCGTAACTGATCCTACGGGATCATCCTGATTTGTAGGCTCATTTTGTGAATTGGGTTTTTCAAACTGTAATATCTTTTTAAAGTTAAAGTAATGTTTTCAACTGAAATTAATCATTGGTTTTCAGTGTTGCGTGTAGGGTTTTGTTATCTAAAATAGTTTTATTAGTGCTTCATAGATAGATAATTATTGCTTTCTTTTCACGAAGTTGTAAGCCAACCACATAGTTGACTTATTAAGCTGATAAGAAACTAAATTAAAGATAAAAAGAATATTAAAATAGTTTTACAAATCATAAAAAGACAGGAGTTGACCTATTTTTATTATTATTAATAATAATAAGTTTTATTATATTTATATTTTAGTTTGGTTCCACCAGCGAGAAGCAATTGGTTGTTCCTAAGACTACCTTCGGAGTTGCCTCTCATATCTCTGCTGACTTCAAGAATGTAAGTTAAACAAGTAATATTTAACTAATTATATAACCCGTTCTCTTCATATTAAAACTGTAATTACTTTAATTGTGTACTAGACTCTGTAAGGATTTCCTAGCCATAACAAACAATACTAATAACGAAATGGCCCCAGCCAACCTCCAACCTTTTATAACATTTTTGTACTCAAAAATTAGCTCAAAAATTAAATTTTGAGGTTATATTACACTATAAAAAGTAAAAATATTAAAATACTAACTTTTCTAAGTACCTTATTAATATTTATTTCTAGGACGCTGCTGACGGTATTCTCGGTCTTGCTTTCACTTCTTTGGCCGTAGACGGTGTCGTTCCTCCTTTGATCAACGCTATTAACCAGAACCTTCTCGACAAGCCCCTTTTCACTGTATGGCTTGAGCACAGAGGATCCCTTAATGCTGCTGCTGGAGGAGTATTCACTTATGGAGCTGTAGATACTACCAACTGTGGACCCGTTATCGCTTACCAACCACTCAGTTCTGCCACTTATTATGAGTTCAAGGTGAGAGAAATAATAGATTTAATATAAAATAATACAGTTAACTTACATTTAACAGAAATAACAGTTTTATGAGGGAACAAAACCAGTTTGAGCCGCTTGAATCAGTGTTGTGAATGGACTAAACATGAAAACTTTCCCCACAAAAATCTGTGTTATTTGCTGTGCCACTATCCGGGATTACAACTTTCAACCTAGAACGACGTTATAAGGAATGTATTTAACAAGAAAATTACAAAAAACCTTTGACAAATGACCGAATTTAACAGTTTTTACCCCTTTTTGAAGAGCTTAATTACATATTTAAGAAGAACCTTAACATAATTCAGGAATACAATAATATGTTTTATAAATGTTTTATTATTATAGATGGCCTCCATCGGAATGGGCTCTTACAAATCCAGCAAGGTCTACAACGTCATTTCCGACACCGGAACATCCTTCATCGGAGGAACTAAGGCCGTTACCGACGATCTCGCTAAGGCCGCTGGAGCCACAGTAAGTTATATAATATTAATATTATTAAAATAAATAGGAAAAGTAACACCTAAATATGGAATTTTGCTTGTAAACTATAGTTTTCATGGTAACTTGGCTTTATCTTTATTATTTAACTGTAAACTAATTATAATTAAAACTTTGTATCTTTCAGTGGCACGCAGTTGACCAATCCTACTACATTCCATGTACTGCTACTCCTGGTACTCTTGACATTACAATTGGAACTCATACTTATAATATCCAACCAGCCAACTATATTGTTAAAGTATCTGTAAGTTTATAGAAGATTTAAAAATATAAGCTCTCTAGAGCAAGTACTACTCCTGACTTTGGAAGAACAACTCCGATCTTCATTTCAATGCTAATATAGTCGGCGGCAAAGGCTTATGCAAGGGTATACGGTACAAACTGCAAATTTTATTGGAGCGCGGCCGAACAATTGCGCGCGAAAACGCGGATTAATCATTGCTGCAACACCACATCTAACAATAAGTTAATTTTCGGAAACAGTTAATTTATATTGGTGAATGTAACTATTTTGTCCCTTAACTTGCATATCGTTTGTCTGCCGACTATATTATCTAAATCTCACTTAGAAGCTATAATCTGTACTAGGAGCTAGGCTTGCAGAGCACTATCCTGGAGAGAGGCGTGGTTGGAATAAAATGAACTTTTAAAAACAGGATTCCAATCTGCCGATTTTCTATTAATTTTATATAACACCGCTGCTGTTTAATATATTGCGCTGGTAAGATAGCGCTTGTTACTGACTATAGTTATTGTTCAAAACAAATCTACGATTCATCCAGTCTAAAAGCATTTCTAACCTAAATAATTCTAGGCTACCTCTTCCAAGTGTCTTTTCGCCGTGTTCCCCTTCGGTTCCGGTGGTTTCGGCCCCTCATGGATCCTCGGAGATCCCTTCATCCGTCAATATTGTAACATCTACGATATTGGAGGCAAACAAATGGGATTCGCCCTCTCCAAACAGAAGTAAAAGAATAGAATATATATATATATATAATTAAAGAGAACACTTATATGAAATTATTTTTGTAATAATATTGTTATGTTTATTTGGGGGAAAAGACTTATCCGATAATATATAATCTACAGATAATAAGTAGCTAAGAACTACGTTTGGAGTGGTTGGTAAAGCCTGCGACATCAGCTTTGAATGGGCTCGGCTGTCTTAAAAAGTATTACAAAAGTATTTATTTCCTGTATCATTCGTATCACAATATTAGTAGTTTTCTTCGAGCCATGGCTTCGGTCGTTCGCTCCGGAATCTTCTGAGCAAAGGACGGCTTCTATATAACTTTCAGCTTTCGGGTGATCCAAAAATGGGATAAATGAACTGCTGGTTACCATGCAGCTACAGGAAGTCGAACTTACAGACAGCCTATGATGGTCGTTGATTCAGAGACCGCAGCTCTAATCACTGGGTACGAGGACCAGCTCAAATGTCGTCTTTATAAAGGAGGAATTCGTCGTTATATCCATAGCGAAACACTTTAGATTCGGAAAATTAATCTGTTTATAATAAAATCATTGTTCATATTTATAAGAACAAACCCCACACAAATACTAAAATTGACATGGTTTGAGTTATATTCGATGTAAGAAGTATAGGTTCTAATACTCGATTATTTGTATTTCATTTCTAAATTTCTTATTTCTATATATATTTTATAAATGTCTTCCTAATTGCTACTGACAAATGTGAATATAATTAATTGTGAAAAGCACGTCCTCCGCACAGAAAAGCATCCATTTTTCAACAAATTCAATAGAAGTAATAAGCAATTCTAGAAGAGGATATTGGTTCCAGATAAGACTTGTAGGTAGGTGGAGTTAAGTTTAAAAAAACTGTTTATTCCGTATATCTTTGTATATCACATGACGGGTGTTCTTGTTATTCTTTCCATCTTTGGGGCAGCTAGAATTCGGTTTGCGGGAATCATAAGAGAACATTCAAGCATACATCCCACGGTTGCTCAATTCGGCTTGGGACGAGGGAGAAATCGAACCCACAACCTTTCCTCACCGGGGATTCATAGGCCGGCACGCTACCAGCTGAGCTACTACAGCTGGTGCATAATAGCTAGGCTTCTAGCACCGTATCATAGGTAGCAGCGGTGTTATATAAAAATAAATAAATAATCGGTATACTGGGAGCCTTTTCTTCAAAAGTTTATTATTATTATTAAATAATTTATTTAAACCCCAGTTCCAGGATACAGTGCTGGAGACCTGTCCCTTGGTACAACCTAAACAAGATTTTTGAGCTTCCTCTTGTTAGTCTAAGCAGCCGTCTCAGACTTAATTTTGTGCTGAAGTTTTGGTTTTTGATTCCTTATGCCTACTTTTAGTTGAGGTTTGGTTTTCCCTCTCAATACTTCAGTTAATTCAATCATATGAGCTGCCAGGGCTAAAAATTCTCATAACTGAGAAAGTTTCAGTACTGAGAACGACACAATTTTGTTACTAAATCAGTTTTCATTCTTTTTAAAAACGATTTTCTTAATTCCATTGAGGAAGCTTTAACTAGAGTGGTCTTGGTCATTTATTCCGCATAACCGACTACAGGATTTACCGAAAACTGGGCATTCATACAATCTTTCAAATTCCAGGGCTCCCAAACGATTTCGGCTCGGCGGGGCCCGGTCTGGTACACGGAAAAAGCCTAAACCAGCTTCTGTGCTTTTTTCCTAGACTCATTACAACTCAATAGGTAGCATTGACCTAAAATATAGTCTATCTTAAGTCTTAGGTTTCCAGCGCGGTATCACGAGCGGGGCGCCGTGTTATAAAAAATGAATTACTTTTATAGAAAACGCACAACGTCGAACGATTTTGCATTCATTTTATATAACACTGCGCCCCGCTCGTGATACCGCGCTGGAAACCTATGTCTTGAGATATACTATATTACTATTTTGACAGAGTGTTTACTAAAACAAACAAATCTTTTTAGGAACATTATAAATTTATAAAACTTCATAATTATCTGTTAAAACCATACTATATATTCTTTCTAAAAGTCAAAGTTTACTTAAATTTGCGTAATTTTTGTTCATTTAAGGCTAAATTACCAATACTAAAGCAATATAAACGGATGATTGTTGCACGTGCCTTTGTGAATTTAGTTTATGGACAACTTTGGCTCATTTTATAAGAGAATCTTCAAATAAACATGTTAGAACATTGAAAACAAAGAGAAGAATGCACTTTTTAATCTTATTTTAACTGGAATTCTCATAGCAAAAAGTAGTTCCATCTAGATGATGCGAGTAGCTTCAGTTTTGTGAAGCTAGATTCGTGGATTACCCGATTTTAACCGACAAAGGTTACCGTAGGGGTGAGATTTACCGCTGTCATCCCTGGGTTTACGTCTTATTATTGACAAAAACCACAATAATGATTCGAATGGAAAGATTTAATATCCCTTAAACTTCATTCTCTTATTCAAGTTTGAAGAGAATAATACTAAACTTTCTCTTTAACCCATAATTTGTTAATTCGAATTCCCAGGTTCACCTTCTTTACGAACCTATCTTTTTGTAATAGCGCGGGCCGGGTTCAGCCGGTTCATAAATTTCAATCTTAAGACAACTTTTCTTGTTAACTTCCTTGTTCTACTCTTTGACTCCTACGTTATTCACTTATTTTATCCATTTAAAAAGGCCGTCTAGGTCACAAAATGATTTGTTTTTAAGAGAAAAAGAGCATAAATCTAATATTATTTGAACTTAGTAGATTTACATATATTATATGTATATTCTTTATTATTTTGTATTTAAGTAAATAATTGTATAGTTTTTAACAATAGTTATGTGAAGAGCGCTGTATTTTAGAGAGAGACGGTTAGATTAAAATGAATTTACTTTTAAACATTTTTACTCTCCACGAAGTGTGTCTATATAGCACGGCTGCGAATTTTACGGCCCGGACCGGGGCTACTTTTTGGGAAATTGGCCCGGGTCCAAAATTTGAACACAGGGCCGAAAATTCAAAGAGTCGATAAACAGCATCCAAAAACACTCTATATTATTAGTTCCGAAAAATAAAACTGGAAACTAACTTTTTTGTACAATATCCGCTAATAAGTGTGAAATAGACTACGACCGGGGCCGAAAATTTGAGAAACGGGCCGGCCCGGCCGTTCTTTTCTCAGGTCGTGCTATGTAGTGCGGGGGATGTTACATAAAACACTCAAACCACTTCTTAATTCCACATAATGTCCAGATTAACTAGAGGATATAATCTATAAAGATTCGACTTATAGAAATATATTTTAAAAATATATTAGATTTCGGCAAAATTCTTTTGTTTTGTTTTATTTATTTAAGAAGATATAATTTACATTGAAATTCGAGATGAGAAGCCAACTTGCAAGTGTTTAGAAGCAAACTTTCTTCTGAATTATAAACATAAAGAAATATATTTATCTTTTATTATGTTTACTTGAATTATTGTTTGTCTTAATAATAATTTTATTTTTCAGTTCAAAACTTAAATGCAACTTGGCTCGATTCCAGAATGAACAAAATTAACGAATTCACTCAGCCATCGGAAAAGTCTTCACAAGTGTAGGTTAAAGGAATTATAAGAAATATATAGTCTTTATCAAGAGCTAAGTTGTCAGCCGAGTATACCGAAGCGCTATTTCACAACCAAATTCTCACTCCTAACCTTACACCGCGGGGTTGGCAACACAAATATGAAACAAAAGGTGGTTATCCGGCCCGGCCTCATATTTTGGAGCCCAGTCAGGGCCGGGCCGGGGTATACCGGTTTTCAAGGCGGATCCTTGTTTTTCAGAAATTAATCATCAATCCAGCCCTGCCCGGCCCAGACTGGCCTTATGTTTTTGAGCCCAATCCGGGTGGTCTGACCGGAGTGTCGAAAACAAACTAGACCGAATTGGTCAGGGCCGAACAAATAGATTACCAAATACTAATTAAGGACCCTAACTTTATTTCCTAAAAGATTCCATGGCTATAAATCAAATAGTCAGCCCTGAATTTGGGAGCTGAGGGAGGTTCCACATCGCCTTACTGTCAGTTGGGTTAAATGTCATAAAAGAGTTTAGAATATTGTTAATCTCACTTCGGCTTCCATTTATATTTATTAAATACTGGCTAATCTCAGTATGTAATGTAGCTAGTATAGCCACTTTCATCCAAATAATCCATCTTTATGAGGTTTAACCGGATAATACTTAAGGAAGATTGTGATAAAAACAAGTAATTACCATAATCATAATTATCAAATACCTGAACACCATGGGTGAGAATTCTAGCGACAGGGCGACACCCCTTCTGAGCACTGTACATATTGATATTAGACCAATTTTATCGCCGCTAAATTGAAACAGATCTGAACTAATCAGTAGCACGCTAGATGTAGCGGAAGCTCGTATTAAGTATCCAAAGTAATTTCAAAATGCCGGCAGTAGGATCGCGAAGAGTCGGTGCGACACATTTTCTTTTCATTTTTCATTTTCATTTTGTTTTACGGTCCAGGGGCTGGTAAAAGGTCGGCCCTAGTCTGTTTCGAATTTTGGCGGATTGTGTTCAAAAAAGTTAGTTTTCAGTGATATTTTTCGGCATTAACAATAAACAATACAATAATATTGACCTATTGACGTTTTTAGATTATATTTATCAAAATATTCACCTAAATCAGTCGATTTTTTTTATAAATTTTCCTTGTGCAGGCCGAAAGCTCAAATTTTAGGCCCCGACCCCGACCATGAAATTCGCAGCCCTGGTCGGGTCCGGGCCGATACCAAAGGCGCCCAATACAAACAACTTTTTGTATAGTAAAAACCACCGGCCGATCAAATCTGTAAATTACAAAGTTTTCACCAAGACGGCTTAGGTCGGCCGGGAGTATAATGAAGTGTGTTTATTCATTTTACGCAACACGAGTACACATATATTTGGATCAAAGAAGTGAGATGAGAGAACCATAGGAAGTGGGACTTCATAGCAAAGCACCCAGGGAATGGAAGCGGCGAATCAGAACAACTTTGCAAGAATTCGGTCATTTGGGGACTCGAACTATCGACCTCTAGATTATGGGCCACCATCCCCTTTTTAAACGCACAAGTGTAAATTTTTATTTTAACAAACCGCTATTACCTTGGGCGCTTACTTTACCTGCTGATAACGATAAATCATAAATAAATCTGATGTTCTTAAAATTTAATCCTATTCAAATCTATGGGAACATTCCAGTTTGTTTTTCATCAAGGCTACGCCGGGCTGATGATCCACTTTTTTGTAAAATCCTAGATCATCCTTTTGAACATACAGAGCAATTCCAGTATTAACAATAAATAAGAACAGGTCGTACTAAACCTGCTTTATAAGTATCCTATTCTTTGCTATAAATCCTAATTTCATTCTTTTAGAGATGGTATGATCTTCCTCTTTGTCTGTTTGGTCCTTGTCGGGGTTTTCGGATTTCTCTTCCGCATCTGCTACCAATACACGAGGAAGTTCCCCAGCAAGGATGAGACTGAGCAGATCCACGGACTAAACAGAAGATGCATTTCTATCAAAGGAACAGGAGGCGCTGCTAGATACTCTGTTGCTTAAGCAATAAAGAATTACATTAAACATGGTTCTTATTAAGGCAGCTTCTAGCCAGTATCTTATAATTTCATACATATGTCATTGCGAAAAACAGATTTCTCCATGAAGTTATACTTAACAAAAAGGAGACTACCATGATCTCATTAATTAAAATCTCCCTTCTGCCGATCAAATCAGGGATGTACCGTGCCGGCCCGCATTTTTAACACCCTAAGATCCATATCCTATGCAATACGTGTCACCCGCACAGATTCGGCCCGTCTTTGCGATCAGACAAAATACAGCAACTTTTAACTATTTAAATATTATACGTGTTCACTGCGTTGAAAATTTGTAGCAATTTGAATTAACATGTTTTATACGGATTAATGTCAGCGGCAAAATCATCACAAATTGAACTCAAAGCTATGAGCAAATATCCGTACATGCAGTATAATGGTCAACGTATTAATCCTGCCATCCGATGATCAGCGGCAAAATCATCACAAATTTCCGCTGAGCAATGATATTGAATATAGTAGCCTTGATGAGATGCAAAAAAATAATGAAGAAAATAATAATTAGCTTGTCGCAGGTGGAACAAATGGCACTATGCAACTCAACGAACTCCAAGCTATGAGTAAAAATTCGTACATGCAGTATAATGGTCAACGTATTAATCCTGCCATCCGATGATCAGCGACAAAATTGCCGCTGGGCAGTGATATTGAATATAGTAGCGAAACCCAATCAATGGGTAAGAATCGGCACAAGAAGTATAAAAGTTGTATCTGGCTCTGACAAAAATCCCCTCAAAGGATTCCATTTCTTCCCAAATGCGCTTCCCAGCAAGACAACATATTCAATTAATAACCATAAAATAATAAAACTTAGTAAACGAACGAAGAACGAAAAACGGGACAGCGAGTCTGACCTGCCTGAGTATCACTGCGTATTTTGTTGATCTACACGCGCAAAAATTTGAATTTGAATCAAAATGTGTTATTTATATTTAAAAACCTCATTTTTTATAAGCAATTACTTATTTATATTATTTTAAACCGATTAAGAGACATAGTATAGAAATCATAAACAGTGAGAAACTTTGTTTAGATCAAGAAAATTGATCCTGGACATGCTGGCGGATTTCAATGGCCGGCCATGGCCGGCCACGGCCAGAACCGGCCATAGTCTGGCCGGCCATGGCCGGCCATAAATAGACTAAATCGTAGATATTTTTCAACTTCAAATTTTCGAGTTTTTTATTTTTGTTATTTTTTAATTATTTTTTTTGGAAACTTGAACGGGAGGGTATGATCTAGCCAGCCAACACTCATGTGCACCTTTATTCCAACTGAAAAGTGTTAAAAAACGCAGATTAA
>JAQGAV010001237.1:0-22425 GCA_034691345.1 Phasmarhabditis papillosa
ATCAGACTGAGGGCTATGGAATGGTACTAAAATAAACATAAGTTGAATGTCATATAAATCCAGGAATCGTGCACCAAGTTTTCGTTCTCCCATTTTCTCTGCATCGTTGCGTTGGGGCGCGGCGAGCCGTGCGTTATTGGACGGTTCGAATGCGGTAAAGAATAATTACGACAGGAGAGAAAAATCAATAAACACAAACAGGGCTCTGCACAGGCCGGCCCGATCATTTTGACTAACTGGGCTGGCCCCCACCCGGCCCCGATCGGCCCAAGCAGACATTAACAATTTTGAACTTGCTCATTAGTTTTTTTTCAAAAATGCTTTCAAATTGTAGTCTTTTTTCCTTCAAAAGTGACGTCACCGAGCTCAACCGGCCTTGCTCCGCCCCTTCACAGCTTGGCCCGGCCAAGCCGGCCTTCTAAATTTGCAGCCCCGACCACGAATATATCATGCCAGTCCGAATATATATCGCACAGTCTGAACTTCAGTAAATCCAACGGCCAAACACGAGAAGGAATCACATCTAGCATTGTGGTTAAAGATACCTAATGTATCTAGGAATGTAGATCCAAAGCCAATTTAGCTTACTTTACAAAGTATCCTTATGTTATGTAGCTCACACATATACATAATTCACAACAATACTGTTTTCATAAAATTCAATAAAACTCCCATATCACATTAAATCAATGTCAGCAGCCATAAAGATAGGTATGTTCGCGGGTGATCGCTATTCATGATATCAAATCAGCTGTTTGGTCTGCTGACTCATAGAAACAGAGAGAAGTAGTTCACTTACCGCTTGCCTTTTCGTTCCAAAAAGTCCCCATAAAATTTTGCGGGTTTCTGCTGAGAAGGTTGTTGTTGTTCAACGCTGATGGAAATTTCCTTATCGGTCACCAAGTCTGAGTTTTGCATGTTCTACAAAACTTATTTATAAGCGAATTACATTTAAACGAAGAAAAACCGCACACACTTAGTTTGAAAACTCAATTAACATTTGCTTGCCAGCCAAATGAAAGTGTTGAGCTTGTCAATTTCCCACGGCGGATAAGAGATTATCAAAACCTGCATAACTGCTCAGGCGCGAAACAATTTTGAATCAATCAGTGCTCCCGTAACTAGGCCAGAAGAACCCCAAGAACATGAGTGGATAAACTCCCCAAATAAAAAAGAAAGAAAGTAATATTTACCAATTCGATACGTAAAATTAAACAAAAAAGATCAATGCATCTAGTAATATTATACAAGTTTAATAGACCGGTATTATATAAATAAAGTGGAAACCGGTAAAGCAATTAAACTAACACGTAATATACAAATGTGTCAGCACCAACTACATAAAAAGGCTGATTTATATGGACTCAGACGGTCTCCATTGGGACATCTCCGCTGAATGTCCGTTGGGCATCTCGTTGAACCTGATAAACAATGAATTCAACGATAACCGAAGCTAAGAGGCAATACCTGCTCGGCCAGAGGTCTGAGTTCCGTTGAACGAAGGAGATTTCCCGTCTCAATCAAGTGGGGGTGACGTTCTGCATCGGGAATTTTCTAAATACATGAATTATATAGAGAGACTTGCTATAGTACCTGGAGAGCGAAAATAGTCCTAATTGCACCCCTCTTGAGTTCTTCCATCTTTTCAATTTCTTGTTTCACAGCATTGGGTTTAGGTTTTACATTCAACTGACTCTGTAATAGAAAAATAAGAAGTTACTAGAAAGAAATTTTTTAACCTTCAGAGGGTCACAAATTTTCTCAATTCTTTGAAGAACTTGGTTCGGACAAAGAGCGGAGATACGAATCAGCATAAGATAGCTGAGAAGACGAATGTCATGAGAATCCTGAAACAGCTCTTATTAGTGGATTAAATGGTATCTACCTTTAATCCATCTTCCATATGTGAGATAAACTCAAAAACATCCATCTTTTCCAAACAGCTTCCAAGGAAGGTATACATACTATAAAAAATTCATGCTATTAAATTACACTGTCAATTTACCATTCAAAAGCGGACTTGCGCAGGTCCAAGCCACCATCAACCTATAAAAAAGTTTGTAAGAAATTCGAAAACATCAATTCAACCTGATGTTTGAAGGGTCCCATTTCAACTTCCCGAATGAGCTCTGGCCGCACTTTTGTCTCTGTATACACTGCTGGGAGTAATGAGGGGAGTAATTCGCGGATCTAAAACTCATAAAAATCATCATGTTCAACCAAATACGTACCAATCCAGGTTTATTGTGTGCAGCAGAATTCAACACAATGAGTGCAATACGACGAACAGAAAGATCAGCATCGGTGGTTGCTTTCAGAAAGTCAGCTAAACATTTCACTTTTCAGGCAAAGAGGACAAAATCTAACCAATATATCCTTTAAGAACATCATCGGAGCTCTGCTTATCAGGGTTAATCATGAATTTCACAGCATTCACTACACACCCACGCACAGAGGGCGAAGGAGAGGTCATTTTCTCCTGTAAAAATAATATAATTGCTTTGTTAAATTTGACCAAACCTTTAGACGAAGGATCAAAGAACTTTCGGCCAAACATAGCTTGCCCAAGCATTCGGCAACAATATTTCTGAAAAAATAAATGAACGTAATATTATACAAGAATAAGCCACCTGGTTCCTTCTTCATTGGATTCGGTATGGTTAATCAGTACTGGCCAAATTTCGTCAATGTGTGGCTGGAAAGCTTGGAGCGACTCCGAAAGAGAAGATTCCCAACCAATTACCTGATATCAAATACATTAAGACATATTCATAAGTACAAACCTCCTTGAGAGAATGTAATAATAAGTATTGTCTCTTTGGTTGTGTTTGAATCTGTCCCAAAATAAATGGAAGGAACTTGTCGAGATTTCCGGCAGCGAGAGCACCGATAGCTTGAGCAGCAGCGGTTTTCAATTCTTCAGATGGCGAATCGAAAGAAGAAATAAGAATCTGTGCAGGCCTAAAGTATACCTAGAGATCATTTACATAAAGAAAACTTACTCTATCTTTGATTTCTCATATACGACTGGGAAACGTCTTCCTAGCTCACCCATAGTGTGCAGACAAAAGAGACGAATATTATCCCCAGAAGCTTTATTGCTCAGCTGATCTGCCAGCTTCTCTGCCAAAGCATGGGCCTGAAATACCATGGTCATGAACAAGTATGCATTGAGAGTTGCAAAATTACGTAAATGGTAAAAATATACTAATATTTACATTATCAACACTCTTTGTTGAAGCAGCAACAACAGCTGTGGCAGCAGAGATTGAACAGAACGCCTGCTTAGAAAGGCCTGGCACGTCGTAGATGGGCGCTGTCATCTGATCCAATAATGTCTATAGCAAGATATTGATTCGGAATTAAATGCAGCATCAAACCTCGAAACTTGGTTTATTTGGTAGAGGAGACGAAACTATGGCACTAATTGTGTTGAGAGTTGTGTTCAAACTAAGTCCTTGGAGAAGTGCTGATTGCAATAAGGCGTAGATGGATTGCAGAATGTCCGCGAGATGTTTTCCTACAGAATCTGGGAAACGGGAGATTGCAGCTAAAACATAAGTTGCACGTGATATACATTTTTTGTTACCAGAAATGCACCGGAACACCAATTGGGTGACCTGAAGATCAGAATCCTTGACATGAGCTGGCAAACCGATTAGTATCTGCAGATAAATAAGTTATGCCGACTTTCGGGTTTACAAACCTGACTGATACCTTCGGCATCGGTGATAACAATGTCCTTATTGCTGAATAACACTTCAATAAGATGTAGAGAAGCAATCTAAATGATCATGAGTCCATATTTATAAAAAAAATAAATGAACCTTCAATGACCTGTTGTTCTTACGAAGAAACTCTGCCAAGAGAGGCAAAATCTGAGGAATTATGCACTCCACAACGGATGGAGAGCTCCCCTTTGCAATAATCGTGATGGAGCGAACAGCTGGAAGCCTGGTCATCTCGTTCCGAATGCGCTCCAATAGAATGTTCATGCAATCGGCAGCCTTGAAATCAACGTTAGGGAGAGTACACCCAAAAATTACCTTGTCCTTAAGCAGGTCTCCAAAAACACTGTAGAACTGGCCGGCAGCAGTAATTGCTCTTTCTTTAACATCCTGTAAAACCTCATATGTATACAACTAATTATCACATAATACCTGATCAATATCAGTACTATTCAATTTATTAAAGACTTCATCGTATAAGCTGCACACCAGATGTGGCTTATTCGAAGATTTGATTACAGAGATTAGCTGCGTTGCTACATAGAGAGCCTCAGCAACAACCTGAATAAAGGAAGGATTAGCCGAAAATTTTTTAGATATCACCTTGTAAAAGGAATCCCTCAAAGCACCCCCGAGTAGTAACACCAGCGCCTCCAGATGAGGCTCGAAAACCTAAGTTTTAATTTCATAATTATTAATATACCAAGCAGCAAACCTTGGAATCGTGTCCTCGAATAGCATGAGATAAAAACTGAAGAGCTTCTATGCGCATAGGTGCTCCGCCAAGTTTTTCAGTAAGACTGGCAGAAATTGAAGGCATCACCGACGAAAAATGATTATCCAGTGAATTTGGTACGGCACTGAACTTAAAACCATTAACCAGAAAGAACGCAAAAATTACCGAACAAGTTCACTAAGAAGCTCGAAGCAACAGAGGCGCGTTCGCACAGACTTGCTTTTCATTTGCTTCGAGATCGCCTAAAGTTGATGGTCAAATTGTATTGAAAAATTGAATGAACCTTCAGCAGACTTTCTTTCTGAGAGTTCAACGCTGAGAGAATATCACGATTCTTGTCGTTCATATGCTCGTCATCAAGTTTTAGTACGCCATAATCAAAGGATTCCTGGGTATCTTCTCTCTAAAGACGAATTTATGAACGTGGCAACATTTAAAACTGACATTATTTTGAAAACTTCTGTGTGGAAGCATAATTTTTGTTTGACGCAGCAAGGAAATGTATGAGCTGAAAATATCAGCGCGGACGTTTTCCTCCCTCTCCTTCAGTCTGCCAATAAGAACAGGACCGATAACTGACAGGCTCGACATCAAATCTTCGCTTCTTGACATGACCTGTAAATACAAGAGTAGCAAAAGATTTGTAAAACCACAAGCAAGAGGCTCCATAACACTGATCATTCTATGCTCTTACATGAGTAACTTACAAGAGCTTCGAGTCCTTTGGCTGCAGCTCGTCGCACTTTCCAACTCATGTCATCATCATCGGAGTAGTCGTCTTCTTCCTCCTCTTCCTCATCATCACCGGCATCCATAATTTCATCATCGTCGTCTGCTCCGTAGGAGTAATTGGGATCGTAGGAGAGATTGTCAATCAAAATCTGAAAAAATAGTTGGCTACTAGTTGAGGGATAATGTGCGTACGCGAAGAGTTCGATCATGGAATTGAAGCATATCACGGGAGCAGTGATAATATGCTGCTTCATACGACTGCAGTAGAGCCTCCTTCAACTCTTCGTCATCAGTGTTGAGATTCTTTTGAATAAGCTCCAGAACCTAACAAGCAACTAATTGAAGAATTCAGGAAATATTACCTCTGGCAAAAATTTCGAGAATCGAGGTCCGCTGGCCTTTATGACTGATGTGATAGCGATCATAAGAGTCTTGACCATTGCATGACCAGTTGCTGTTTTCAGCCTGGAATACATAATATACATAAACGCAAATTGCCTAAGCTGACTTTTCAACAAGCTGGTCCACCGTAGAGACGAAGAGTTCAGAACTACACGTTGCCGTTAAGTTAGCTAACGCAACCGTAGCTCTTTTTCGTAAGGCCTGTCTATCCGACTGCAGCTGAACCATTATGACATCACGTGTCTGTAAAAGAACTTTGCGTGAACTCGAAATGTATAACACACCTGCTGGTAGTGAAGTTGAAGAGATGGTCCGAAACGCAGAAGAATATCAGCAACAACATCTAGCAAATCGAGTCTGACTGAGTCAGTAGGCTTTGTATTCACTGGAATCGAAATAGTAATATAAAATATTTGTATTCACGTACAAAGTGCATCGTTCATGACTGGCAGAAACTTTTTCATGACATTTCCTGAGAACGTCACAGATGAACCAAGATTGTTCACGACATTCTTGAGCGCAAGAGAGCTCACATCACGTTCTTCTTCGTTGCCGCCGACCATAGTCTTGCACAGAGACTCAACTAAGAGCTCAACCTATCAATACTAGTTTAAAAGGTACCTGATTAGGGCATACCTGTGGTTCGCGAAGCTTCTGCGATAGCATTCCGAGGCATTTGACTGAAAGATTCTGCACTTCTCCATTTTTATCGCTCAACAATTTCAATAGCGCACGGACAACCTAGACAATTATAATTATTTGTGAAGTATAATATAGAACTACTTTTCTTTCCGAGTCCTCGTCAAGTTTCAATGATCCAGAATTCACATCACGTGAAAGGTCGTTCACGGCCATGAATCTGAAGTCCTGCACAATAAAGAAAAGTAATAGAAAACATCAGCGATTTTAACCTTATCAGGTGATGTCATCTTATCCAAGAGAGCCCCAACGGCATACGCTGCTGAAGTGGTCATCTAAATATGGATATCCATAACAAACCCGTCAATGATTCTATATAGATAGACCACGGAAACCAACACCAAATGCAACAAATTTGATATGAGTAAAACACCGAATTCTTCATTTCGATTTTACAACATTCTAACGTAAATAACAAGAAACATCAGACAAACAAAAATAAAAAAGGAAACAACAACTTGAACGGAAACTACAAAAGCTATAACAAGATGTACAACAAACAAGCATAATAATCACAATTAATTCAATGTTAATCCCTCTAGCTGGGAAGCAGTTTCCTCGTGTAGTGTATTCATTGGAGAAGGCACTCTGGTCCCCGTCAAATATCCCTGAAACACACGAACAGTTAGCAAAAATATAATGACTTCGCTAGCTATGATCGCTAGATACAGAGACTATGACTTTAGATAGCAAACATCTCACCTCTAGCTGGCCAGTTGCTGCCAAGAGAAGTCCGAGGAATGGAGGGCTAGGGGCGAGTGGCTGCGAAAGGTACTCGGGGTGATACTGCACGCCCACGAAATATGGATGTTCTGAATTGAATGCATTACGATTAGTCAGTTGATCAAGAAGTAATCACCCTTCAATTCGACCATTTCCATGCGAACGGCAGGTTTGATGGTACCATCTCCACCGCGATGGCATAAATCGGTAATCTTGTGGAGTAAGTCAGCATCATGCTGAGCTCCCAATTCCATCAACTCGGCACTAGATTTAGATCGTTTTTGGGTAGCAAAGACTGCAGTATTTAACTCGTCCACACCCATTCCTAAACATTAAAATTAACTATATATCTAGGAACCCATCGCCTACCAACAAACACTAATCCTTTTTTGCTCAATTCAGGTACGATCTCGGGATTAACCTCATAACGATGACGGTGTCTTTCGTTGACTTCTTCTGATCCGTACAATTTTCCTTTAAAGAGAAGTAAACTTTCGAACCGGGAAGATATACGTACTCAATTTGCAGTCGTCGGTTAAGAATACAGTAGTTCGTTTGCCAAGTCTCATTGTAGCTCCCATTCCATTTTTCTCAATGTCGTGTTCTGGCATATCAATAATAACCTTAAAGAACAAGTACTTGCGAACAGTTACAGAATTGTTACCTGTTGTCTTGTTGAAAGTTCTTTGTTAAACTCAGTGGAGCTTGCGCCTTCGATGTTCAACATATTTCTAGCGAACTCGATAGCGGCACATTGCATACCCAAACAGACACCTAAAATATACATTATAGAATAATGCTAACAGTTTATTACCCAAGAATGGAACATTGTTCTCTCGTGCATATGTACAACATGCAATCTTTCCTTCAACTCCGCGGGTGTCGAATCCACCAGGGACAACAATACCACTAAACAATAGATTTAAATAAATATCTGTATTTTCAATCTAACTCAGCCGATTTCACAGCGGCCCATGCTTCGGCACACTTTTCCTCCTGACCGGGTTTGGGATTTTCCAACAATTCGGAATCAACATACTAAACAAGAATGTAGGCAGGATTTATAACTTATCTTACCAATATATTCAATTTCCTCTTGCTGTGAATAGCAGCGTGACTCAATGCTTTGTTGACTGAAGCATATGCATCGGCTATCTTTGTGTATTTTCCAACGAGAGCAATCTTGACGACGTCCTCGAAAGAGTCAACCCTGCGGATATATAATTAAAATGACGACTACAACGCAAATATACAATTGACTAAGCTGAGTCCAGTGTTTCATGCTGAACTTGAGATGGCTTAGAATATTCTCTGGGAGAGGGCTCAAGTGCAAGCGGCGCTTAATGGCATTAAGGACATCCTGCTCTTGCAAGAGAAGGGGAACCTTGTATATGTTGGACACATCATGGACACCAATAACCTAAATGCAAATAAATTAAAATGCTGGCTCGCCTAATTTACCTGGTCCATATCCACCAAACCAAAGTCAGCTATCTTCTTTTTCAAGTGATCCTGGAGGGGATCACTTGATCTGCAAATAACCAAATCGGGTACTAACCCAGCAGCTCGCAGATGGCGAATCTGAACAAAGAACATATACAAGAGATTTTTTAAAAAAAGTTACCGAGTTCTGCATAGGCTTAGTTTTTGGTTCCCCGGTAGCATTCGGATGCATTACAAGGGATACATGGACATTCATCAAATTGTCCTAAATATCAGATAATTCAACACAAAGAGTGATAACCTACTCTGTACGCAGGTCTCTGGAATCTTTCGAAGGCAGCGAGATACGCCATACCCTCGATATCACCTATTGTGCCGCCGAGCTAAACAAAACTATTACAACTGCTACATTTTTTTTATTTACCTCAATGATGCAGACGTCGGGTGTATCATCGGATCCATCAACTGGAATCCGCGAAACCCGCTCAACCCATTCGACAATAGCTTCCGTCAAATGTGGAATCATTTGAACGGTTTTTCCCATGTAACCGCCTCGTCGTTCTTTCTCGGTTACCTAAAACAGGACCACATTATACGGAGAACACATTTTATCCATACATATTGGAACATCTTTCCGGTTGTGATGTTATTATCCCTGGTGAGTCTGACGTTGAGGAACCGCTCGTAGTTACCCAAATCGAGGTCGACTTCCCCTCCATCGTCTAGGACAAAAACTTCACCTTAAAGCAATGAAGTAAGACTTATATAATTTGAGTAATCCAACCGTGTTCATAAGGCGAGAATGTGCCGGCATCGATGTTGAGATAAGGGTCGATTTTTATTGCTGACACCTACAAAATTACAATCATTAATTTAAAATCCTATTATTCAAAATTACCTTATATCCATTATTCTTTAGTAGGACACCCAAACTACTGGATATGATGCCCTTGCCGACACCACTGATGACCCCTCCAGTCACCAAGATGTACTTCATAGGTTTCTTGCCATCACCGACGATAATGCCGCTGTGTGAAGTTTCCAGAACCATTTTGGACCTGAATACATATCACTTATAGAGTTAAAATAGCAAGGTAAAAAAGGAAAACACTGAAAAAAAATAAAAAACCATGTTATGTTGTTGTTCGTAAACTTCGAAATGTTAAAATGATGACCTAAATTGAATCTCCCGCGTAAAGTCAGTTACGTACGCGCGGTATTTCAAAATTGCAGCATTTACTATTTTGAATTTTTGATCGTTTTTCACAACAATTCGTTAGAACAATTTAATGTGTAATGTTGTAGAGTTCCGTAAAGAAATAGGTGATAAAAGACCAGTGAACATTTAGTGAAAGAAGCTTACGGAAGCTCTTATATATGAGGGTGGTCGTATTGCAGAAATAATCAAAATTCGAAGCGTTTCAATTAAGATAAGAGGAAATACTTGACTGTCTTATCAAAATGACCTTGAAAAATGTCCAGCCGTAATAGAACGACTGAATCTGCAGTGCACTATTGTTTCGTTGTCAAATACCTTGTGTATCAACGCTCTATCGTTTTGCATGGTGCTATAGTTCAAAATGAGGCGATTTCATTTTCAGTGTCAGACCGTATGATCCGGCGTAAAAAATAGTGCCATCCATAGTTCATTTATGTTTTGTGACAACTCTTTTTCCATTACTTATTTCATTACTGTAGTATGTTTGTCTGTATACAATATTTTATCCATCACGAGGTTTTAACACGTTTTCATAAAATATATATTTATGAAAGAGGATTGTCTTAGCGAATTTTGAGCATGATTCATGTAACTTAAAGGCTTGTAGCGCGAATTTTGTAAAACTTTCGTTAGCTGATATTCCAACAAGTCGGTTAGCTACTGGTAATTAGCGACGGGCGGCTCATCTCATAAGTGTAAAGTAAACATTGCTTACTGATGTAATCAAGTATAGTTCCGTGCACTAATTGTAAATTGGGAATATCATTTTCTGTTGTCTTATCTTCATATATTTCAAAGAACCACTGTTCAGCCATCAATTGGTGTTAGTTCTTATGTGGGTTATGACACTACATCTATTTTTCTAGGTTTATTTTGAAGTAGTTTACGAGTTATTAACATTTTTCTATTTATTTGGCACTCTTCTGGGACTTGTTTGAGCTTTGTTATTGTAACCTTTTATTACTGGGGACAAAATACATGTAACATCAACGAAACATACAATAATAATAATATGGCAATGAGCATAGACCAGTATATCAACCTAAACCGAACAATTGTCCTTTACGGAACACCAAACACGACCATGCTGAAAAGATTTATTTGAGTTGCTATTTGAATAATGGATATAGTTTTAAATGTTTAAAACATATTTAGTTCTGCTCACTTTATAATATCTTATTTATGTTCAAGGTATTTCTATTGTTTCACAGCTAGCCACTTGTAGGAGGTTAGTAATTAGTTTTTTTCCAAGAGGCTAGTTTCGAGAACTACCGGTTGTATTTCTATTCAACATTTTGGAGAGTTCGTGTTTTGGTCAGAGTATAATATGCTTTTGCAATCATCATGTTTCCGAGTTTCTCTTAAACTCACTTCGCATTTACAAAGGGAGCAGGCGTCGTCTTCCTGATCCCACATTTCCCCATGAGTCTTCAAAACTCCATCAACTTCACAAGTCTTATGATGAGATCTTCTCTTTCTTCTGTAATGGAACAGAGCAACATGGGTTTCTTATTTTTTACATTTTAAGTCATAACAATATTATATTGCCATTATTTTTAGAGGTGTACTTGGAAAGTTAAAACAACGGAACATTTTCATAGTTGATCAACTTACTTTGCCTGGTTGTTACTGCTGTCTACACTACACTGATTATCACAACAAGCCGACCACATTTGTAGGTTAACGGATGGAATATTCTCGCATTTCTCATAGAAACGAGTAGAGTTGCCGTGGTAGAAGAAGACATTCTTCTACAATTAAGGAAAGTAAATGGGAAACTGCCGATAGATTTTGATATTGGGATACTACAGTAAGAGTTTAGTTGCTAAACTGGTAATACAAGGGTTGCCCATCGGGTGGGAATATGCAAATGTTTTCGGATAATTTTCAGGGGAATCGTTCCTTTTTCCGTTCCATTGGGCCACCTTAGTTGCAACGGATCAACTAAAAATTGGAAAGTTATCACCCCGCTTGGTGTGAACCGGAGGTATTCTGAATCGAGAAATTGTAGCTCCATACGTTTCCGTTAGTCCGAAAATTCCATTCACTCACCGAAACTTTGTCGATAGTGTCTCCGTTGTCACAGAACAACTTGGCTAATGAGGTTTTCTTAATCTGCTGAAGTTGCATTTTGGAGAAGACTCCTTCATTTTCGTACCTAAGTGACGTGAAGCAGATAAAATTTGGGTTGGCATATCGTGGAACATGTGTTTATAAAGATTATTTGAGGTTTGGTTCTGAATAGCTGCTCCCAAAGTTGCAGAATATTGTAACTGACAGTAACCCATCAATGAGGCACGGAAATATCTATTTTATCCTATACTGCGTCTCACAAAACCTGGAGTTCACATAACCGTCTCATTTTATTCGAAACAAAAAATACACCAGGACCCGTATCGAAAGACGTTTATCCCCAGGGATAAAGTATCTCCGGGGATAGTTTTCTGTTCTTGGGGATAAAGTATAAATACGAAATTAGGGTAAAAAGGGGATAACTTTATCCCTGGGGGATATGTCTCTGGATTTGGGTTGTCCAGTTTACCGGTACAGTTGCAGATCTGCTTATTGTTAGCAGTACAATGTTTTACCGATAAGTTTATGTTACCGGTTCACCGTTCTTTTTTCCAAAACCCTTACCGAATGCCCACCCAAATTACAGTTTTTCTTGCTTAGCCTTGGGTGAGATTACAAACGACAAATTGGATATTAACTTATCATTGTCAAGGTTGATTTGTGAAATGTCTATTATTTAAATATAAAGGTAACAAAGGAAAGTGTCTGTCTCATCTCTTTAGGTACCCAATTCAAGCAGACTTTCAATATTAGGGATGGGGATTCAACGGGGCCGGCTCATTTCCTAATTCCAGTGTATCACTTATAGTCGGTGGACTAATCGCTTGCAAGTGGTTACGGTACGAACTGCAAATTTATTAGATCTTATTAGAGCAATTAGAGCAAATCTGTGCTCAAATTCAAATTTTTTAGACCTTCTGCTGCAAGCAATTAGTCCGTCGACTATACCAGAATCTATCTCCATCTCTCATTCTTCTAAACTGATCCGCAATAATACAGGCGAATGTCGGTCCCATAAGAGCATCCGGCAGTCTGTCTTCGGTTGTTCCGCCGACGAAGATGTCGATGTTGGCTAAAAGTAGAGATTAAAGAATTTTTGAGACTTCTTTTGACCAGGGGCCAAGTTTTGGTCAACTCGACTCTGGCCCCAATATTTTACCCACGGATTGGCCCCTGAACCTTCCTTTTTTTGACAATTAGGCGAGCCACCAATCATTTAAGAGTATTTTACAACTAATTCTACAGAAAAGTCTTACAGAAGAAATTTAATTAATCTTTACAGTGACTTAGTGGTAATATATAGTATAGTGTATATATAGTATATGTAATATAGTGTGCATCAGGAGCTAGGGCCTAGGGAGCCGCGGTGTCGTATGAAAATGAATGCAAATATGCCGTTCTTTAAAAGTACATTCATTTAGATCTAATACCACCTTTCTTCAGGGTACTCCGCTGATAACCTAGCTCTTGATAGTTTTAGAATAACTGATATTACGGAATACTGTATATCGAACAATAATAGAAATAATAGCATGGTGGTTAATACAATGATGCTAATGTTTTGGGGAATCTTTGTTATACATATATGCCAGTGGAGAAGTACAATAATACAGTTTGAGGGGTATTTATATGATAAATAGGTTCCGCCCACACCCTGGTAGGTGCCAAAGTGGCACAATAACTATATTTTCTATCTAGCTAACCGGGATGTCCATATAGTCCTCTTAGCTTTTGTCTTACTGTGGCATTGCTAACAATAGAGCTCATGTCTTCCCATGTGGTAGGGACAGATAGATTACAGAAGCGACGGTACTCCGAGTAGCTAGAAATAAATAATTAGAATAAATAGGGATTTTCTAGAAGAACGTCAATAGTGGCCGAATTGGTAGACTACGGGGTTGGGAAAAGGCCGTTGCTCAAAATTTCGACCCCCGTCCGGGCCGACTTCTCAAATTTTCGGCCACGGCCCGGGCCGGCCCGTAAAATTCGCAGCCCTGGTAGACTAGTGCATGAGTGAGCTTATATTCGGGAAGCCGGTTAGTTGTAATTGTGAAGTGCGAAATCATGGGTGCAAATCGAACTGGGCCGGGCCCGTGCCCTAACCTAATTGTAAGTAAAAACTAAGTGAGTAAAGTTTTATTTATAGAGCATGCAGGTAAAATCCATGATCCCAGACCATCTGATCATCGGGTGCCAAACTTTAAAGTAAAGGTCTTTGTCTGACCGAAGCTTTGTAGCGGAGCCAACGTTGAATCCGGCACATCCTTTCTTGAAACGTGAATGACACCAATTGGTCAATTTAGATTTGAATGATAACCCTAGTTTAGGTTCAGACTACATAATTTTGTATTTCTAGTTAGAACACAATACTTTACCTTGGTAGTCCGTGATCTCTAGCTCGCTGAATATTCATTACGGCGAGGTCGAGGGTAACCTAAATAGAAATATAGAAACCTACCATAAGCTAGAAAGGGCCTAAAGTGTGTTCACCCGTCTATCTAACTTTCTTTCAATTTTACAATGGACTAGTATATAGTCAAATTCAGTAGTAATAATGGACTTGAGTATATTTTCTAACCTCATGGAATCGTCCAAACAGTTTCTCCGTTAACTCCATATTCATTATTTGGTGACTCTTTGGCAGCTTAAGCGGAGATGCGAACAGTCCTCGGATAAGCGGATCAATACCACCCTCGGAGAGTAGCCGCTCAGGGGCAAAGAAGGCCTGTAAGGGTATAAAATAAAATTATCAGGAGCCATTGCCAAGCCTAAGCCATTTCAGTTCGCCCCGAGATATAGTCACAAACTGCAAATTTCTAGCCTGCTTTCTTAGGGCCGACTGAGGCCTCGGCAGTTAGTTTCCACCCAACATTTTTGTTACGACGCCCTCCCACTGTGCAGTGTAAGAACAACGAACCCATTAGCCTATTTTTTTCAAATTTTGTAGAAAAACAACCCACCCCCTTAATTTTTTTGTCACGGGACACCAACTGCCGAGGCCTGGGGCGACTTTCGAAAAGCCGGTCCGCTATATTCCTATCCATGGGATATAGTGTCCACCCTAGACCACAATCTGTATCTTTTTAATGTAAAGACTATACTCCTTTGATTTCAAGCTTTAGCAAACCTTATGAAGTGGAAGATGTCCATCCTTAATGGGCTTGAATTCCTGATCGTATCGAAACAGAGTAGGGTTTATAAGAGTGTGGCCAAATCTGTAATTGAACTTATTAGATGCTTCAAAGATATCTTCGGTTTGTGGATCGTGCAGGCCGGGGCCATAATTCTAACGATTCCCAGCCATTCGTTTTCGGAAAGATCTATTTGACGTGCGGATTACAAGGTTTTCGCCTATTCTAGTAGCATTCCAAACGTCATGTGGCATTAATTGAAAAAAACGTAACCAAATTTTTCAACGGACCAAGGCTGGGAAAAGACCAGCCAAGCCGGCTCATTTCGCAAATTTTCGACTCCGAAACAAAGAGGCCCTTGAAATTCGCACTCCTGAACAGAACAACGTATGTACCTGAAGGCGGCGGTAGCAAATACATTTGATATTGAGGGGTTTGTAGTTGGATTGTAGCCCTCATATTCACCAATCAACTCATTGAATCCAGTCTGAAAACAAAGATACATCACATCACGGGTTCGCACGGGCCGGCTCGCAGATTTTCGGAGCCATCGGGGTTCACCACTTTTAACTAACTATAAGTCCGCTGATTTGGATAAGTTCCGAAGTCTTAAACCTCGTTTCCCACACTTGGAAGTT
Source organism: Phasmarhabditis papillosa (assembly GCA_034691345.1). Lineage (NCBI taxonomy): Eukaryota > Metazoa > Nematoda > Chromadorea > Rhabditida > Rhabditidae > Pellioditis > Pellioditis papillosa. The sequence continues at coordinate 15,525 of JAQGAV010001237.1, forward strand.
TAAATAGCAATGCATTTTAACTAGACTGTCCTGAATTTAGGTACCGGCTATGTGAAAATGTCTAATCCTGCCTCAGAATCCAGGATCAAGATTGTTGAAGCTTTTTTTTCTTGATAAAACCAGAAATCCACCCTTAGTGTACCTTTCCCAATACGGTTGGTAACCATTCGCTGTAGGTAATGTGCTGCATCATGGCAGAGACGATCTTTCTTGTCTCTGAAATGGGAGAATTAGACTCAGCAACCGGCCAGCTCGAGAAGGGACAAACATTTTGACATCGTCCCGGCCAGGGCTGGCAAAAGTGGGGGCCGGCCCGGGCAGAGAAAATTTTGGCTGTCGGCCCGGGCCGGCCCGACCCACGCCTGGTACCGGCACCTCGCTATAATATAATTTGGGTAAAGTTAGGCTCCAACTTAAGAATTCATCGTTTATTTCTGGTTTAGAAGTAAGGATTCCTCCATTCATATTGTAGACCTAAAGAAACCAAATATTCCGGCCCAGAACCGAATTCAAAAATTCAGGGGATTCCAAAAAGAAAAGGCAAAAACGGAACTATGTTGTTGGCGATTGTAAAAATTCTTATTTCAAGAAAGTTCAGTTTAAAAAAAAAGGTTCAGCATTCACTTTTTCGCCAGTTCTGTTTCTGGAAGTCCCAAAATGAGATCCTATAACTTCCCACTCCTAGTATCTGGAGCCCAGGGGTAGATCGGCCGGCCTGCGCCCACTCTCCACCAAACAAAGCCCAAAACTAGGCCCAAGCCCGGGCCGCCTTGCACCCCTGCTAGATGCGGCTCCTCACATACCTTGATAAATTGTCTCTCCATCCCAGTTCACGTTCAATTCTAGCAGTTTTGCAGCAATTCTGTTGTGTTCTCTGAGGAAAATAGTGTGCATAGAGGCCAGACCGAGCTGAAGAAAAATACAGTATTTATACTGGATCAGGGATGGTTAAAATGCGGGCCGGACCGGGCTTTTTGAAAATTCGGAAAATGTGGTCCGACCCAGGTTGGCCTGATACATCCCTTTACTAGATCTGCTATTCAGAGGATTCAGTTACTGATTCTTATATTCATTAAAATAGGCGGATGCTTAGTGGTTTGAGCATCTGAAGCTGTTGGTTCCACTCCCCGTAGCTGCAGAAGACTTTTTTAAGCCAAACTAGACACTTTTCCCATTGTTTTCTCAATATCCTTGCATTCGGTCCTTTAAAGTCCGGTCCCGGTTTCACGCTTACAAAAAAAATTGGGCGGGCCCTGCGTTGCGCACGTCTGTCTACGACTCCGTTCTGTTTAAAGAAAGCGCCGGCCCGCTCTCCCAACGACCCGCAATTTTAGGCTTAGGCTTGTCTGCTAGTCAACTCTTTGAAACTCAGTATTAAACTTATTTTAAATACTCACCTGTTCATTTGCTCTTAAATCTCCGGCTAGGAAACATCTTATAGGATTTTCCTGTGAGAAATTGCGTTTACAGTCCATTTCAGAATCTTTTTCAAAGGGCATGTAAGGCTTTTGAGCTCTTAACACAAATAGTTTAATTATCGAATGGGCCTGTCCTGTTGAGTATCTTGCGAGATAGGCAAGATACTGAGATGGTTATTCGATATAGTCGAATTCAAAACGATTTACGGAATATAGAAAATAATTTTCAAGCCAAAACTGCTTGTACACAATTGCGTTTGGCTTGTAAATAATTTTCTACACTCCGTTTTTCGTTTTTAATCCAACAATATATGAGATTGTGAATCAGAATAAAGTTTCCTGGATAATATATTGGAAAGTTATTCCAGTTTCCGAGAAGGCAACAATTAATGATAAGCAGTGATTCAGGAGGGATTGGTACAACACTGATCCGTTTCAGAACATTATAATCCGGACAGAGGCCGAACATTTTTGGCCATTTTGAACAAGTATTTACATCTATATGTTTCGTAGTTGTAAAGTACTTACGACGATACAATATCGAAACGCATGAGTCCGTGGTCTCCGAATAAATCTCTCAGCTCCAGAGCCTGAGCTTCGGAACTTCCGTAGACATTGGAAGCGTCTAGGAAGGAAGTGATCTAAAATAGAAGACGTCTTAAAGCAAATGAAACTTTCTTTCTTTAATTGTACTTTCGGAAAAATAAACATTTTATTATTATTATTAAAACACTCAAAGTCAACTACTAGGAGCACACCCGACTTAATAATAGGTCGGGTCGCCTGATTGATGGAATAACGAGCTTTCCCAAAAATGGTTCAGTTTCAACATGGTACTATATACTTTAGAAACTGTTATGTCAAGAGTCTAGTGCTAAATCGGGGCGATCCGTGGTTTTTGGAAGACGGGTTATGGGCCGGATCGTTTAAAATAGGGCCCAAATTCTTTACTTTTTATTCCGGTCCCTGAATATTCCTAAATAACTTACAATATTCATCTGATCTCTATAAGTAACTCTCTGGAATATTAACGAAGTCTCTCCGGAACCACAAACGGCACCACTTCGCTCAAACTCAATACAAGGGAACTTTCGATGTCTAAAGGAATAGTATTTATGCATTAAAGGCACGGTATACTCAACAATTTGTTGCTCATTTGATTTTTCTATGTTATTTACTTTGAAAAGTTATTCACATATAGAAATAACAAAAAAATGACTGAAAATGAACGATTCTACGTCATTATAATAATTGGGATCTCATGGTGGGTTACTGTAGCTTGCTTAAGCCAAAACTGCTGAAAAACATGTTTATATATAGAATTGAATATATTTCACGTGATAATTGCGTATGTCACTCACAAAAAATGGTAAAAATGTCTCTAGTTTTTCAAATTTGCTTGTAGTTTTCGACTTTTGCAAATTGCCGCAGGGGCATGAACGCCTAAATCCCGTCGATTTCAGCATTTTGTAATGCTCATAACTTTGTTCAAAATTGATGTATTGAAATTTGATTTTCTTACTTCAATTCAGTTTGAATAACTCTATCGTATAAAGCAATGAAAATTAGTAACATTATTTGGGTGCCTTAAAAGAACATTTAACAACGCAGTAGCATGGGAGTAGCGATGTTATATAGTTATATAGTAATGAATGGAAAACCCTTAATTCGAAAGTGCATTCATTTCAATCTAAAACCGCTGCTCCCCAGTATACTGCGCTCAAGAATTAGCTCTTGTTACAGACTATAGTTCACTTTAGAGTTTAGATCGTAAAGTGTTGTAAAATGTAGAATGGGTGTAACAGAAAATAGTTATTTCTTTAGTTTGGTTAACACACTTCTAGTTTAAAACTAACTGTGGACTTAGTAGCTTTGGATCATTAGGTGCTAGTTGTATATTAAAACATGGATCTAGATTCTCGCAGGTTCGATTACAAATGGCTCCAGAAGCATAGGATGAACGGGAGAGAGCGGTAGCAGTATGTGTGATGTCGTGATCTAAATGGAGAAGATTCCCGAGACAGCAAGAGTATTTTGCAGTCGAAATAGGCTAGAGCCAACGCGAGCCGGGCCGATGGAAATATTTCCTGCAATTTTGGTCTTAGCCCGGTCCGGCCTAAAAATTGAGTAGTCTGTTAAATAGTACCCTTTTTAATTTGAGTGTATGTAGCTTGTTTTCTATTCAGAACTGCAGTTAAATAGTTTGTTTCAAAACCTAGACTTCGGTCAAAGAAAATGCTTTTCTACCATAAAAATCTGGTCCAGTTCTTTAAACTAGTCCTTTAACTAACCTACAAACTGTCCCCATTGCATTACCATAGCAGATAGATGAGAATGTGCCGTAATAGACTCAGTTGCGACTAATTGGCGAGAAACCTGCAAATAAATTGATTTGACTGTACTCTGGCAGAAACATGGCAGGCCGGTCCGGGCGGAGTTGGTTCCAGCTGCGGAGTTTTCCAAACGAAGATCAAACTATGTATCGTTCACGGAATACTTTCTATCGATTTTAAAAGCCGAGTTGTTTGAGAGTTTGCTTATTGTCCATGACTAAATCGCTTTCAGCTAAAGGTCTATTTATTATAATGCGAGCGCACAATTATACCGATTCCTTGTGCATTTTCTTTGGATTTCCGCGCTCCTTCTAAATTCTACCGTACACCCCTGCAAACGATTCGTCCGTCGACTGTAGTGAGAAAATTATTGCCCAGGATTGCTGACTAGAGATGGCTACTCGGCTGGTTTGCAAACAAGCAAATGTCGAGCTCATTTTGACCCGAATGCTACTGCTCACTGTAGCTGAGCCCAGAAGCCTGTTTGAGGGAATTAGAGTTTTCCTTACTTCGAATCCTGAACTTGAAAACGCCGGCTTTGTTCGGTATTAGAACCATAATCAGTACCGGCCGGTTCGAGCTCAAAACTTATACATGAGTTTCCATTATTTTGAAACCGGCTGGCCTATTTCCACAATTTTCGGCCCCAACCTGGATCGGGCCGGCCCGCTTATTTTCCATCCCTGTTCAGTATTACGGTACCTCTCTAGGATTAGGCATTGGATATCCATTATATAGCCGACCCTTCTCCCATCCTACAGGAGTATTGAATCCATTCTCATAGACGGGTGGAAGAAGACGGAGCAATGGCATTGAGGACACGCCCCACATCGGTTTCTCTATGTTATTACATTGGCCGTCGTACGAACTGGAATTAAAGAGTTTAGGGTTGACAAGTTCACGGGCCGGGCCCGGTAAATTGGCCCCCATGGCCGAGTGGAACGAGGTTTGAGGCGGAGAATTGGAACGTTATTAAATTTCTAGAATTGGAAACCCGCAACTTAAACCGTATGAGATCTTGAAAATGTTAGACTCAAACTCCCTTTGATATAAAAGATGTTTTGGGCCCTGGGCCCGGGCCAGTAAGTAAAATCAAAATCAGATAGAGTTTATTCGTCAACTTTAATATTTTATAAAAATCTAGTCTTTTTTTCTAAACTACTTTGCACTGACCGATACTTATTATGGAAGCACATGTCACTGCATGAATTCTTCAGCACTTGACCGGTTTGGCATCCAGAAAGTTCCATTAAAGTCTGAAATGACGGGTTTGCTGGGTGTTTTCAAACAAAAATAAAATTTAAAATGGTGTTAAGTTTGGCATATGGATAGTTTGATTTAAAATGAATAGTCAGAATGGGATAATACTGTAATGAATCAACAGCAAAGTTCAATAATACATTGAAATTGTTAAAGAAGAAACACAATTCAAGCAATCCGGAATACCTGCCTCCAGATTTTCCGGAAAACACTTCGGACGTTTGCTCTAACAATAAGCTACAAACACACCTGAATATGCGAAACAGCGAGCACAGCTTCATAAGAGACATTAGGGGCGAGTTTATTCACGGGCAGACGGAGTCCTAAACGGAATGTAGAGTTACTGTAAATAGAGTGGGTGGTACCTCTTTGCACGTGTTCATGAACTAATCTGATGGATTCTTCATAGATTTCACGAGCTTTACTCAGCTCAACGGCCTAAAACATGTTTTTAATGATGTTTGAAGACATTTATCCCAGGTTTCGTGCCCTCGAAGATTGAATGTTAAAAAAGACCCGTCTTTACTCAGAAGATTCCGGAATGAATGGCGAAGTCTATGCCTTGAAATCGTTTTTTTGTTGGAAGCCCCGAATAAGCTGTAAGTTAACTTACGTGAGTTGGAATCGAGAATCTAAACAGTCTCTTTAGATCTTGTGGATTCGTGACCGAGTCTTGGTTCAACTGAGTGCGAGTGGTAGCAACTGCTCTAATAACAAAGATGATGAGTACTAGAGTTCGGCGTCTGTGCACTTTTCACGCAAAACTAGGCTTCGAGCCCAAGTGGGCTATGCGAAAAACCGCCTTTCTGCCTGAGCATAAACTCAACTGCCGAGCTGGGGCTTGGTTTTTCGGAGCGAGATGCCTTACTCAAATAACTACGGCCTTAAACATTAAAGAAACAGGTTTACGTGAGAGGTACCTGGTACCCTTTCATTTGCAAATTTTCTTTTCCCAAAAACGTACCTATCAACATTCTGCTTAGCTTGTGTGGCAATGTTTTTCAAGGTATCCTCAGTGATCAGGTTGTCAACCTAAGATGATCAGTTTTACTACTAAATTAATTCAGCTTATTGATGAGCAAGCAACTCCCATCCCAAGCTCTGCCCATTGTCCCGCCCCTAACTCCGGTCCCACCTTCTGACTGAGTCTTGGTTATCAGCTCCGCCCCTTGCCCCCGCCTACCTTTTGTGCGAAGTCTCCTCTTACAATAAGCTTAGCGTCAGCCATCATAGCTCCGACACTGTTACCGGCCATACAGGAATAGACACCGGCATCATTACGGCCAACTTTAGTTATGGTAAGCTCAGAACCGTCGTCCGATACCTAAATATAATAAAATAATGATTTTTGAGTTATAGTCTGCGCCGAGAGTAATAATGGAGTGTCACTTGCGTATTTTTAGGATTTTCAACTCCACACCTGCAGGCAACTTGCACGCGCGTACTTGCAAAGTACAATATTGAGCAGGGAGTAGCCGCCCGATTCTGGGACGGTGCTCGAAAATGGGCTCAGACGAGTGTTGAATTCTTTACACTCCATCATTACTCTTGGCGTTGACTATATCATCCTTTTATATTTCAATAGCGTTATCTAGCATGTTAAAAGTTTTGGTGAGTAAATCTGGAACACAAAACCAAAACCAAAACTAAACATTTTCAGAAATATCCGAGAAAAGTAACGAAATGGTAAATTTGGTTGAATCTAGAGACGGGTTCGGGTCACTCAAACGATGCGCACTAATGGGCTCTGCTTTGCTTAGCTTGGCTCGACAGAAGTAGCCGCTCATTCGCAAACAAGCTGAGCCCCCCATATCGGCCAATTATCCGGCCAACCGGATTATCAGGGCAACCAAGGGCAACCGGATTATCAGGGCAACCCAAAATGCTAGT